>OU015493.1:80726556-80894056 GCA_907164885.2 Dolomedes plantarius | reverse complement strand
TCAGCTAGGGCAGTCGAATCGATAGAACTAATTCACTTTCCCCCTTTTATAATTCAACTAGCTAATAAAAATTCTTATTTTAACGGTTTATCTTTGTGTATATTCAAAATAACTGTTAGTAACTTCATCTTGACAGAACGAGCAAAAATAATGGAGAAAGAAACCCAGAAAGAATATTTGCAGGACTCAAAAAAAAGAAGCTACTACCAAGCACACTGATATCCCTGATAGACGAAGTATATAGTTCTTTGTATTACACTGGTATTAATAAAACATATGCATGCCATTAATCTGCTTCAGTTTACAGTCTCCAACTTCTCATTACTAAGAGTGTTATTTAGCAATCAGGAAAAATAATTTTGTAATTTTTTTAAAATTTCTTATAGCAAGTTTAAAGACAACTGATCCAGGAAACATAGAATAAAAAGGACAAAACAATAAACAACAATAAAAGTGAGCTACAATAACAGTCTATGAACTCAGTGATTCCCTTGCTTCCCAATAACGGTAGGACAGACAAATCTTTCAAAAAGCAGGACATCGAAGAAGGTGAGTCTCCTCCATCATCTCCCGAACATCGCAGAACCCACAGAAAGGATCAGGACGATTTTGAGACGACTCAGATATTTTGATATACAATCACGGTTGAATGCAAGCGAAAATTGGACATAGCTTTGACCACTTAGGGATGTCTTTGATTCTAATACACCAAGACATTTGATAGTTGTTTTCAAAAAGCTGCTGTGGGATGACTTAATTTACTAACTCACGAATAGGCCGTTTAAAAATACTAAAAGGGATGAAAACACTGGAAATCAGTAAAATAGATACGTCTCTTTAGGTCAGGAGATCGGCAGACTCCAGTTTCCGGAAACTCTGCAATGGCACGGAAGCCATCTTGAAACGACATCTTTATAGTGGGTTGTAGCGTACCGGAAATATAGTCTTATTTTTTCCCGAGACCCCACAAGAACTTGAAACACAGCTGCGTATTTTTCAAGGAATGTGTTGCTCGGTTCCACCAGTTCGGAACACATAGGGGGATTAAAAAACGTTTTTTTTCCACAGATGCAGCCAGTAAAGCTGTCATCTTAACGTTTCTGCAATGTTTCTGCGGATGTGTGTTTTAGGCTCCTAACGTTGTGAATCTGCACGGGATTTTAATTAAATATGTTGCAGTGTTTAAATGTTAATTTTTTTGTTAATAAATTGTTGAGTTTTTGTTTTAAAAATTTGGCCTTCGTTTGTTAATTAGAACTCTGCCTTTCTTTGTTATGGATCCCATAGTAGTAATTTTTAGCAACGCCTCAGAGAGAATCGCCTTACTACTTGTCGTGACGCTACAGCATACACTTAGTTGGTGCTCAGCGGAGGGATCCGTATCTGTTTCTTAATTCGGAAAGCAGAGTTCGGTATGCCAAATTGCGGGTCATTTTCTCGGACCCAGAGAATGTGCAGATTTTAAATACACCGCCATAGCAGGGGAGTGATTGCGTTTCTCCGTGGAAGTTCAGCGTGAGGTCATCGACCCAGCGTCGAGGTTGGGGAATGGTGATAGCCCCCCCCCCGATGCTCCTGTGGTTTTCATGGTGCGGTCAAGAAGAGGGTGTTTTCAGAGGGCTCTGGCCGTGTTTTCCCCGGCGTAGTGAAATTGAGAATGTTTCGCGTCTGATGCAGAGTTTCTTTTTCTGCGTATTTTGTGTTGTGGTCAAGATCTACTGGAAGTAAAAGTGTATTAATGTGTCATCCGTGTTGCGGAGAGTGCCTGCGAGTGACCGATGACTTTTCTGCTGTTGCCAGCAAAAAGGGGTGAGTACTGCTTTAGATACTCAAAGTTGCATTGTTTTTTTTGGATAGGTATTTTTCGGATATAATTTTAAGTTTTAAGTTGTGATGAATTGCTTTAAAAATACATATCATTGCAATTGTTTTGTGGGGACAAAGTAGTGTATTTTTCAACCGAAGTGTTTATATGTAACGTGTGAATGGCTAAGCTAGCTATGATGCAAGCTGCTATGAACACGGCGCAACTGGTTACAAACTCGTTCGACGAGTTTGTAACCAGTTGCGCCGTGTGCAGACGGACAGTTGCCCCGTGTGCAGACTGCCTTAGGGCAAGAGATCGATGAACCCGAGGAACACGACTCACGTTTGAATGATAGAAACGAAGACTTTGGAGGGTTGAAAGTGATCCCGGGAGAGCAGAAAAATTTAGGAATTGAAAAAGGGGTAATGGATATGAGAGAAAGAGAACATGAGAGTATAAGATTGTTAAGTTTAGAAATCGATTTGGGAGAGGAGATAGCGATAGAGATAGAGATGGCGAATTCAGTGGTCGTTTTAGAAGCTGAAATTTCGGTTAAGAAATCAGGGTTACCTGCAAGGGCCAAATGGTCCAATCCTGAGAGTTCCGGTATTTCTTTCGGGTTAGGAAGTAAACATCTTGCGTCGGGAGAGGTGATGAGGAAGTGCAAAGAGTTGATTTCGGAGGTAGATTGGTCGGGAGAGAATTTGAGTGACTTGTACTTCGTTTCGGGTTGTAAGCCTTGAATGAGTTGCACTATGCATCCACCTATGGTTCACATGGACATCACGTTTTGTATTTTTTAATTATTAGTAAGTGGATAGCCCATATTGAAAATCCAGATTAAATACACAGGAGGTTGATTTACCTTGTATTGCTTGTATGTGTTATTAAATTGATTTTTTTTTTCATGTAATAGAAAGGTATATGATTGTTGTATTTTGGCATGTGTATTTAAGTGTTTATTAGTATTATTTTTGTTTCTTATCAGTGAATGAATATTGATTCATGGAAATTAAGTGTTTTTATTGAAAATGACATCCCGTACAAAATAAATGCACTGAACGCGAATTTAATAAGCTATTAAATTTTCAAAATTTTGGTTATGTGCTTTGTTTAACTTTGGTTGCAACTTGAGTGTTAAAGGTGGTGCTGGCTATGTGTTTTTGTTTCAACTCCTCTGTATGCCGGTGCACAAACTGTGCTATTTGCCGGTGCACAAACTGTGCTATTTGGGGTGTAGGTGAGGTCGACGGACAAACCTTTGCTTCTGCGAAGAAAAACGTGTCCTGGAGCTTGGAGGAGCTGTAGAGTACTGGAAATATGGTCTTATTTTTTCTTGAGACCCCACAAGAGCTTGAAACACAGCTGCGTATTTTTCAAGGAATGTGTTGCTCGGTTCCACCAGTTCGGAACACGTGGGGGGATTAAAAAAACGTTTTTTTCCACAGATGCAGCCAGTAAAGCTGTCATCTTAACGTTTCTGCAATGTAATATAGTTCGGAGTTTAAGAAGAGATGTCATCCGATAATCTGCCGGCCCCTCCATCCCATCTCAAAATCCAGACATTGGAGAGAGACGCTAGAGAACGCGGCCTGTGAGGATGTGTGTTTTAGGCTCCGTACGTTGTGAATCTGCACGGGATTTTAATTGAATATGTTGCACTGTTTAAATGTTAATTTTTTTTGTTAATAAATTGTTGAGTTTTTGTTATAAAAATTTGCCCTTCGTTTGTTAATTAGAACTCGGCCTTTATTTGTTATGGATCCCATAGTAGTAATTTTTAGCAACGCCTCAGAGAGAATCGCCTTACCTACTTGTCGTGACACTGCAGGGTACTTAAGCACCGCAGGAACTACTGCACTCAAGGATATCCGCAGACTGAGGTGTTTAATAAGTGTCAATTGCAATTAAAGAAGCTTTAGCGTCACAAAAAATAACAACTTTGGAGTAAATGTCTTCATGGTAGTACAGTTGGGAAAGTGCTACACGTATTCCAAAGATTTCTCCATTGAATGCAGTTCTGACCTTTCCAACAGGAGTGTAAAAGGAGAATAGGTTACAGAAGACGTCCTGCTCCTGCATTGACACAAATATATGAGACTGCATAGTAGATCCACCTCCTCGTGGTGAATTCGGGGAAACGTCTTTGGCAGTAAAGTTGTCTGCAACTTACAGCCTTTTTTGTTTATCCCATAATTTTGCTATATAAACGTATGATCTGGTGCATTCAAAAGCCAGTTTAACCGAAATGCAGTGAATAACAAGGATTAAAATTTCGACACACGAGTACAATGATATATTAACTGCTTTTGACTGCTAAGATTTAAAACAACTTTAAATACTTGTTTTCTTTATGACAATGTACATGGAGTACGAGGCAAGTTTCCTGGTGACAGTCAAACTTGGATTTCAGAGATTTTTTCCCTTATAAAACATGTTAAATTCAGTCGGCATTATTCAGAGTAGCTTAGTATGTGATACGAAAGGGATTTTGAATTAAACAACTGAATAAAACGTAATTTGCATTGCCACATATTGGCATTAAAAGATTTAAAGAAATATCATATATCATAGCAATTCCTATTCGTGTTTCCAAACTTCTATTACGCTAAGTACATAGTCTATGTTTTGGACTCATTAAATTTGGATTTTATCTGCTGCAGAGTGTAATTTAGTTTCCTAGAAATGAATCTGAAATATCTACATTACACAATAACTCCTGCATTAGCTTCTCGCATCGATACAACTCTTAGGAGTTTTACCAAACCTCGTAATCTCTCTCTCATGCAAAATCATATTAATAATAATGCACGTGTAAATTTAGATAGAATAAAATTAAGTATCATTACAAACGCTAAAGCTTAAATTAATGTAAAATCATGCTTAGTTAATTCACAAGTTTGAGACACAGGGATAAATTATGCGTTCCTATCACGACGACGACATAATTATCTACGGATCATCATCACTAAAGGCACGTGTAAGAATACAACAAACTACTAATTTCATGTAATATATATATATATATATATATATATATATATATATATATATATATATATATATATATATATATATATATATATATATATATACATACACTGCTAAAAAAATTAGGGGAGCAAGCAGAGAAGTTAAGAAAACCGTGCGAGACAGCCACGTATTAGCATAAAATGGATAGTACACGCGTATCAATGCGCAATACAGAAAAAAAAGACGTAAAAAATTGTAATTAAGCTTTAATTCTTTGAAAATATGGAAAAAAACATGAAAAGATGATTTAGGACAACAAATTGGTTACATGTAAACGATAAAAATGTATTGTTTAGAAATGATGCAAGATTTTTAATATGGCGTGTGGTCTCCTCGTACAGCTAAGACTGGTACACAACTGTTTTCATGGATGTGATGATGTCATCGATAATACTTTAGGGAATACTGTTCCACTCCTCAAGAAGTGCAATCTCCAAGTCTCGGAGAGTAAAATGAGGCGTTGGTCTCTCAGCAATGTGTCGTCCGAGCATGTCCAAATCATGCTCGATTGGATTCAGGTTAGGAGAACACGCTGGCCATTCCATGCGCTGTATTGCTTCAGCTTCAAGCATGTTCTCCACAAGACGATCTGTATGCGGTCTGGCATTATCATGCTGGAAAACCTAGGAATCTCCAATGGCCATGCAATGGATTCCGGTAAATCACGTTGTTGAGACATATTTAAGTCACCTTTTCTCAAAAAGAATAACTCAGCAATCGAGTTTCACAGTTAAGTCAGTGAAACAGATGTTTCTGCAACCTCCCGATTCCCGCCCTTATGTTCTTTTTCTGGTTTTTGACGTCATGAACTTTGATTTGCATATGAAGTTTTCTTCTTCTGTTTCATTCTAGGCTTTAAATTATGTATGATTTATTTTATGTTACTTATCGGTGTAAGTATTTGCGTAATATCGTTAAAACCATGTGCTCCCCTAATTGTTTTGAGCAGAATATATATACACTCATGGACAAAAAAATTAGCGCAGCAAGAAGGAGTCGTCAAAATGAAACGAAATTTTACATACGTAATGACTACTTTGATATAAGTAAATGATAAGAAAATCAAACAAAAAGGATAATTTATTTCAGAGAAAAAGGCATAAAAACGGAGGAGATAATACTCCGTTGGACCCCCTCTAGCGCGAATGCACGATGCGATACGATCGGGCATTGAGTCATACAAGTTCTGTCTGATGTCTTGAGACATTTCGTTCCATATTTGCTGTAACCTTGCCTCTAGTTCGTTCAAACTCGTGGGATGCCCAACTCGTCGTCCCAAATGATCCCAGATATGCTCGATTTGAGAGAAATCTGGGGATCGGGCAGGCCAAGGAAAGGTATTAACAGTGCAGAGACAGTCTTGTGACACCCTTGCCGTATGAGGCCGAGCATTGTCTTGTTGAAAAATGGCTCCTGGGAGCCGTTGCATGAGTGGCAACACATGTGGTTGCAGGATTTCATGGACATACCGCTGGGCTGTCATGGTGCCACGGAACAATACTACGTGTTACCGTGTATTGTAGGCAATGGCACCCCATACCATCACACCAGCTGTGGGAGCGATGTGACGCTTTACAGCAAAGACATGATTAACCCATTTAGGACCGCTCTATGTTTTCTTTATTGGAAATGCACCAAACAGTTTTTTAACACTTTTTAGAACATTAATTACACAAATAAGTTGTTTCATTAAAATTAAATTTATTTTTACGAGAGTTACAAAATGTTGCATTTTCGCAACATCAGTCCAAAGCGATATAAAAATTTTAAAAATATAAAAATTTAAAATAATAATTTTTTTTTAAAAATATGTAAAATCCTTGAAACATTTCGCATGAAGAGGTACATTACACTTATTACATACAATAATTGTTTGACTTTTACAGTGTTTACATATTTTTTTTTGTTTATTTTCACTATTTTTAGTAATAATATGGCCCATACGGTCTTTCCGAGTTTCGCTGAGAATTAGATTTTGAATTGAAGATGGTCTTCCAATATGTAAAGTTTCAGGTAAAACAGAATTCACCTGCATTTCTTCAAGCCTTTTTATCAAAGATATGGCTCTCTAAAAGATATAGATCTCTGAAACTCTAATAAACTTATTTTAGAATTCATTACATCCATGTAATGAATCTCCATTTTTCCCATACAATATGCTCCTTTTTCTTACTATATTACTTACTTTTACATTTATTAGAAAAAGATGTCGATTTTACCTACAAGGTCTTTAGGGGATTCAACATTTTCACATAAAATATTATTATCAATAGCTTCTTCATCCGTCAAATCATCCAGATCTCTAGGGATAATGACGAATTATGGTTCATCATTAGTTTCTGTTGTGGAAGATTCTGAAATATCATCATCATCTAGCCCACGAAAATACTCCAATGTCTCTTCCAATGTCAAAAATCGCCTTTTTCTAGAGACAAACTTATCCGAAATGCAAACAATACCAATTTACTGCATAAAAATCTAGGCAGCACTAATAAAACACATAGGAAATAAGTAATACACATTGGACTAATGTTGCGTTTTCGCAACATTTATTAAAATATCAATTGAGAAACATAAAAACAAAAAATTATAATTTACCTGTTGCAGCCATTTTGTTCTTTAGTCTCTAGTAAGCTCGGAACAAACATCAAATCGGAAATTTAACATGTGCTGCTATGTAATGTTATTATTTGAAATTAGTCATTTTTTCCCTATCAAATCACCAGAAAAAAAAACAATTGTTTGCAAGTGCTAAAATTGGGCAAATGTGGAAACAAAAAAATTATTATGGCCAATTAAAGTATAGAGAATAAAATGAAAATGTTACTTCAGACGTACACAATTTTGATCATGCCTTTAAAAAATACAGAAATTAATGTTGCGTTTTCGCAACGCCAGTCTTAAATGGGTTAAAGCGTTCACCACGGGCTCTCCACACACGAACACGATTGTCATCACTGCCGAGATTGAATCTGGATTCGTCGCTAAAGACGACCTGGTTCAATTCCGCTGCAGTTCAGTTTCCTCGTGCGCGGCAAAACTCCAAACGGAGGCGTCGATGGGTGGGCGTCAAGGGCAGCACACGTAATGGGCGCCGCGATACCAACTGTCCTTCAGCCAGGCGCCTTCGTATGGTTCGAGAAGACACAGAGGCCACCCAGTGAAGGTGCTACCTGTGCCTGGATGGCGGCCGATGAAGCAGTTGGCTGTACGCGTGCATTTCTTACGATGTGGCGGTCTTCTCGACGACTGGTCTGTCGAGGGCGTCCTGAGCCTGGTCTTCGTGTACATGACATCTCTCGGGTCCACTGGTCCCAACACCTCCTCACAACACAATCAGAGCGGCCTAATTGACGAGCTACACACCTAGCTGACCACCCAGCTTCCATCATCCCGACGATTCTCCCCCTCTCAAACTGCGACAACTGCTTATATTGTCTTCGAACACGGCGTAATGGCATGTCTATCTCAGCTCTTCCTTTGTAAATAATTCAGCACACTCAAGCAAGCTTTGGTTACCTGTTTTATACTCCACAGAGTACGATGTTCAACGCCCTCTACCGACTATACGTAATAAGCAATCACGCTGCTTTTCTAATCATTTGCATATCTCCCCGGCATGTACCTTCATTGCATGTTTCGTTACGATCCCGCAATTAGTTCTTGGTGCGCTAATTTTTTTTCCATCAGTGTGTGTATATATATATATATATATATATACATATATGTGTGTGTGTGTGTGTGTTGTGGCTAGTGGAGTACAAATCTGTTAAAACTGTTCAGACAAATTACCTTCGTGTTTATCTCAAATAACCACCTCTTGATCTTTCTCCTCAAGGGTCGCATTCCTCTGACGGAATGCCGAACGAAGACCTCTTCCACCTTGCATTGCTTCTGTGCAACGTCAATGTCATGATTGCGTACCAGTTACATTTAGAAATCTTTTACACATGCCACTTTGTTTGAAAAGAATATTATTGCGGTTCCTCCATTTATTTTAGAATTGTGAGCTTTCGAAACGTGTCCAAACTTTTTCGATGACTCTGTATATATATATATATATATATATATATATATATATATATATATATATATATATATATATATATATATATATATATATATATATATATATATACAAAGCTTGAGAACTGATATCCGAATCTGAATTTTTTGTCCAGTTCTACATTCCCAGACCTCATTACTCAATCATATGTATACTTATTTGTCCCGCCATTTCAAGAATTTTTTTTTAAGATACTGTGGTAGATAAATGTGTGTTAATCTGGAGGCCACTATTTTGCTAGCTGATATACGCCGGCAAAGTAATTAACTCTTTTATATGTGTAGAGCAGCAATCTCAGAGAAAAAGACACTTATTTGTCCATTTTGTAAAAATATAGCTCGAGAAATACACGAAAACATTCTTTCAGAGGCGACTTTCGGAACTACCATGGTAATTTTCATATTCACAAATATTTCTAATATTTCATAAATTCCTCTTTCATGTTTCAATTTGTAATGTCCACATAATTTAAATAATGATTTTCGTTTTGTTTTTCGTCGCCAAATATGAAATGAAAGTTAATCTCAGTATGCGAAACATGGAGTATATCCCAAGGCAAAATAATTTCCCTACTCTGCACCGCTTATATTCAGTAAGAAAGAAAATATATATTAATTCCGTGTCCCCATTGGATTTGTTCAGACTGATGTAACACACGATATTCTTTCCTTCCTCTGGGACCAATAAATTTAGAAACCTGTAAGGTACAGAAAGAAAGGATATGAACATATATGTTTCCATCATCTCTGCATGTCTTAAGGGTTCTTCAATGGTTGACCGATTAAGTGATATTTGTTTTCAATATTCAGTACTTATAAAAATTTCTTTCCTAAAAGATTATATCTAAGTTAGGCCACCAGGCTTTTGAAAAAAAATAAGTTTTCTATTTATTTTGTAATAAAATTTCCTTTGAAATATTTGTTGTCTCAGTGCCGTAGGGGAGCTTATCTTCACGTTTTCCTTCCTGTTTGCATAACAATGTGCGGTTTTTCCAATTAATTACGCAACGGAAAATATTAAAATTGTGATAACAATGTATGCGTGCTTATATTCATCAGCTTTTGAAAATAATTTTTTTACATCGTTTATTGAATATAAGAGACTTTTATGAAAGGAATATGCAAAACTAAGAGCCAATTACTTTGATGGTGTAGATCAGTTAGCAAAATACCTGCCACGAGTTTAGCAGACGTGTATCAACCTTTGTATCTTAAAAAAATTAATTAATAAAAAAATAAAAATCTCAAAATGGCCCGACCAATAAGTAAATATATGATTAAATGATGAGTTTAGAAATTATAGAACTGGATTAAAAATTGCACCACTGGGTTTTTCCCAGAGTTTTTTCCAGAAATGTGTAGCTTTGTATTTTTCGGGTTTGGATACTGCATGAACCACAAAACATTTTTATAGGAATGAAAATATATATTTATTTATAATGTAGAGAAATTTAATTAATTGCAGAACTGGATTTTGATTCTCAAGCTTTTTTCCAGAACTGTGTAGTTTGTATTTTCCGGGTTTGAATAATGCATGTAGCACAAAACATTTTCATAGCAAAGAAAATATATATTCATTAATAATGTAAATAAATTTATTGCGTAAGTAAATATTACGTTCCTTTTAAATTTGTTTCAGTTTAAGATTATTTAAGGAAATGTGTTCTATATCCGAAAAGTTTGTTTTAATTTTCAATTTGACACTGGATTATAATTTCGTCTAAAACTAGATTATATCTCTCTCTCTCTCTCTCTCTCTCTCTCTCTCTCTCTCTCTCTCTCTGTGTGTGTGTGTGTGTGAGAGAGAGAGAGAGAGAGAGAGAGAGGAGTTACACAGTTAACGATCACGTTTTGCACTTGTCTGCTTAACTTAGGTATGAAAAATTCTCGTTTAACTATTTCTTCTGTTTTTGCAGCTGCGAAGTGTCCTTTCTCATGAGCTAGCTTGATTAGCTCAGTTTGCATATCTCTTGGTACTACTATTAATTCACGGCCATCTACGTATTTGTATAATATGTTGCCCTAGAAGGTAGATTCGAAATTTCTTTAAAGCGGTGACAACAGCAAGAACTTCCAGTTCATAGCTACTGTATTTCTCCTCGGCTGGAGTAGTTTTCTGCGACATGTATTGAACAGGGTGTAATTTTCCGTCATCCGCTTCCTGGAGCAAAACAGCGCCATATCCTTGTTGGCTTGCATCGGTGTGTAGTTCGGTCGTTTTCCCTTGCTGAAAAATGCTTAAAACGGGACTTTCAGTTAATGGTTTCTTGAGCTTTTCGAATGCTTCAATTTGGGCTTGTTCGAATACAAATGGATTGTCTTTTCTTGTTAGATCACTCAGAGGTTTCGCTATTTTAGAGTATGCGGGAATAAATTTTCGAAAGTAGCCGGACAGTCCTAAAAAACTTTGGATCTGCTTGACCGTTGTTGGCACTGGGAACTTCTTGACGGTTATCGTCTTCGCAACTGACGGGCGTATTGTTCCGTTTTCGACGACGTGACAAAAAAATTCGACTTTCCTACTTAGGAATCGACATTTCTCAAATTTGATTTCTAAGCCATACTTCGAAGCAACTTCGAACACTTTCTTTAGTTTTTCTAAACCTTCTTCTTCATCTTTTGCCGGAATTATCAAATCGGCCATGTAAATTACTACAATACCTTTTCGCATTAGTTTTCGAAAAATACTGTACACATATCTTTGGAATACGCTGGGACTAGTGCTTAGGCCGAAAGGTACTTTATTGAACTCGAATTGTCCGTCCGGAACAACGAAGGAGGTGAGATGTTTGCAGTCTTCATTGACATCGACATGGAAAAATCCATTTCTCAAATCTAACGTAGTGTACACCTTGGCTTCTGGGAGTTTATCTAATACGTCTTCTATCAACGGCAATGGAAAACGATCCTTGACTAATTTCCGATTCAACTTTCTGTAGTCCACACACAATCTAGAGGTGCCATCTTTTTTCTTGACTAGCACAATTGGACTCGCATATTCGGATGAGCTTGGTCTTATAATTCCTTGTTCAAGCCATTCGTCGACTTGCTTGTTGACTGCTTGGTTCTCGGTAAAGGATAAATGACGTGCAGGTTGGTAAACCGGTATGTCATCTTTCAAAATAATCCTCATGGACACGTTTGTCGTTTCGGTCTTATTTGGCTCATAGTTGGAGATCAATTCAAACAGTTCTTTTCTTATTCGTGGATTGCTAACATGTTTGACTTCAATTTCGTCTTCAGTTTTCGCTTCGTATACCTGCGTGTGCATGAACCAAGTTTTATCTTCATATTTACGGAACTGAACACTTTCTTTGTCGAAGAAGACGGAGGCTTGTTCCAAAATATCTGATCCGATTACTGCCTGAAATTCTAAACACGACGTAGGTACGATGTGCCACGTGAGGGAATATTCTTTTCCATCCAATTCAATTTTCCGTTGGAACGACCCTTTTGTTTTGACTTCGTACTTCCCTAATCCAGATAACACTACTATGTCTTTCGAGAGTTCTGAGGGTTCGATTATTCCTTCGCACATATCTTCACGAATGAGCGTCGCTGAACTGCCTATATCGATGAGAGCTTCAAAAGTCTTATTACCCATGGTTATTTTCTTTGTTTTAACTCTTCCTTGAGAGATTCGTGAGCAGACTTGAACCGGAGAGCTTGCAGATTTATTAATGTTTGGGTTTTTGGGTCGCTTTGTACAATCTACGGCATAATGACCCTGTCCTTTGCAGTAGCTACAGATTAGTTGCTTATTTCTTCCGGCGTAAGGAGTTCCGTTCGATTGAAAGTACTTTTTGTCATGTCTGTTGTTCCCAATTTGGAAATGTTCAGGTCTTCGAGAATAAGTATCGTAAGATCCTCTGGCTTCATATTTTCCTTTAGCGAATGCGTTGGATGACTTCGGTTTTAATGTTCTTCGGACATCTTCATATTCTTCAAATTTTTTAGCTAGTTCGGAAGGTGAGTTAATAGTAGACCATTCGTCTAGAAAATGTTGCTGAAACTCGTAAGGTGCTTTCTTCTTATTTTGATCGGCTATAATTAACTCTCGCAGTTGATCGAAGGTTTCTATTTTCAAACCGGAAGTCCATCCGTCGAAATACGTCTGCAGTTCGTAGTGAAAATCTTGCCATGTTCGCTCATCAGATTTTTGGTGAGATACAAATAGTTGACGAAGTTTTTCCGGAGACAACTTAAATCTTTTCAATAGTAAATCCTTGACGTGGTCGTAATCATTACATTTGTCCGCTGGTTCTCTTGCGATGAGATGAGCAACGTCAATGGGTATCAATCCTATCAGTCTCTGTACCCAATCTTTCTTCGGCAAAAATATCAATTCTGCGTGCCGTTCAAATAAGGTGAGGTTCAAGCTGATGTCATCCTTCATATTAAACTTATGGAAAGTTTCGTGAATCAATTTATTCGGCGCTTGGACGTTTTCGGCGTTGTTCGTCGTATTGACACTCTGTTGAACCTGTATTCGTAATTTCTCGAGTTCATGTCCTCGCTGTTCTCGCTTCTGTTCAATTTCTCTATCTTCTGCTTCTCGGCGTAATTTTTCTTCTTTTTCTTCTGCTTTTAGGCGTAATTTCTCTTCTTTTTCTTCTGCTTCTCGGCGTACGCGTTCCTCAGCTATGCTATCGATCAGTATTTTGACATCTTCCTCTACGTAATTTGGACTTTTCACGATCAGTTCTTTTATTCGAAGTTTAGTTGAACCCTCTTGGATACTTAACGACAATTCTGAGGCAAGTTCTATCAGGTCTTCCCTTTTCTTAGAGAGAAGAAATGCCATTTCGTATAAAAATAAATCGGAGTGGTAACCCAGAGAACAAATTTAATTTAAAACTTAGTTAAATATTTCTTCAAAACTTATTCTCAATGTGAGAAATTTATTTAGTCGCACTTAAAAAAAACTCTTGCTCAACCAGGAAGAAAGATAAAATGTGAACAATAAAATGCAATCTCTTACGATATTCGAATAAAACAAAAAATATTAGAAACTTCTGAAATCCGAAAATGGCACTAAAAACATAAGCATAAACAACTTTTCAATTATTCACAATACCCAATTATTCATAAACAACTTTTAAATACAGAACAAAAAATATATTTTTTTTTTTCGTTGCGATAAAAGAACATTATTTGAACTCGTGGTTTCACACAAAATGCAAAACATCCTTTCTCAGCATTAGACTAAACAGAGAGAGAAAGATAAACACCTGTCGCGACAGTTCGCCTAATGTCTGCGAACGAGCGGAAATGATTTTTTCATTTTATTACTCTTCTGTTAACATCTGATAGCAAACAAACACTCTGAGGGTAAAACTTTAGCTTTTCAATGTTCTATATCGAACAAGGCTGTATACCATAAAAATGGGTTAATTGATATCAGAAAAAGGTTAAATATTTAAATATAGACTATTCTTAATTTATAAACATGGAAAGATAAATATTCAAATGAAATTTCGACACTTATATATTTCATACAACGTAATTGTTATATCTCTCGAATAATATGACTATGTTAATACAATCAATGTATTGGCGATTGTTCTTTGGCGTTGTTTCCTTGGCTTAATAATAAACATCACTAACCTGGCGATGGCGATTTCTCGGCGATTGATGTTCTGTCCCTCTTTTGCTGGCGGGCTGATTTCTTTGGCGAATCTGTTAGCTGTGGACTTAAAAAAATACATTAGCATAGGACGTTGGTCTGTGAGCGAAAACCGAAAAAGGTCAACCCGAAAGGAAAAAATGCTCTTAGTTAAAAATAAAATTATTTCAAACCGAAAACGGAAGTAAAAGTATAAAATTATTTAAACCGAAAACGAAAGTAAAAGTAAGGATGTTCCTAGGCAAATGCCTAATGTAAGGAAGCAGGTTTTAATCCCGGCCGAGCCCCCAATTTGTAGGACGGCGTCTAGGGGTAAGTAACTTTACGGAAAGAATTATACGAAAGAAATAGAAAGATTAATATCTAAACTAACATTTTATTTACTTTTAAACACATAAAGAAAAGACATCACGCTATTTACAATTTACAAAGTTACGAGGAAGGTAAATTAAGGTTTTACTACAGAGCATGGTTCACCTGTGAGATGGGGACTCCGAAATATCCCAATTCGTTAACACTAGAACCGCGGAGCGGGTCAATTTGACCCAAAACGATGTTTAATTTATCACCACGCGAAAAGTATCTATTGAAAAAACAATTCCTTTTATGAATTTTAATATTTTAAGGTGAACAACAATTTACCAAATTTAAAAATTCGTAACAAAAATATTTTTCCAATTATTAACACTTATACCTAGAACCGCGGAGCGGGTCAATTTGACCCGTAAGAAATGTTAATGCACAAATAACGAAAAACAGATGCAATTTTTCGAACTGTAACTGTAAAATACTTCAACCCCACCCTAGAATTCCTTAAATGGACTGTA
The DNA here is from genome assembly GCA_907164885.2 of Dolomedes plantarius. Lineage (NCBI taxonomy): Eukaryota > Metazoa > Arthropoda > Arachnida > Araneae > Dolomedidae > Dolomedes > Dolomedes plantarius. The sequence goes on along the minus strand of OU015493.1, from coordinate 80,878,698 downwards.
CCAGAAGGGGGAATAGTGAAGGTTTTTCAGTCAAGGTCATTATATTAGGTTTGAAACATGAAGTACGTTCGAATGCAGTGAAAAATTACTGCGAATATTTAGAAGACTTTTTGAAGTTGTTTTTATTCTGTAAGTAGTATATGTATAAAAACTATGTCACGACGCCGTAATCTTGCTGTTTAGGAAGCTTTAGAATATTTAAAACAATTACGTATATGAAAAGGATTCAGAAGGTTCGGAAAAAGAAGGTTTCTCAAGATTCGATTTTGAGTAGTGAGGATGAATACCTGCCTGCTAATGAATAAAATTTGGATTCGGATAAAGAAAATTAAAGTGAAGATAACTCTGGCAATGCTCTAACAATCCCTGGTCCTTCTCGTCGCAATACTGATGATAATTTATCTGATAAAAAGTAAAAATCAAACATTCCAAGAAAAGATACATACACGTAAAGAAATTTGAAAAAGAAATCTACAATAACATTCAAAGTTGGAAATAATGAAGATGGCAAAGATGGGACAATTTGGAATGTAGCTAAATTAGGAACAAATGATAGAGGAAGAAAATCAAAGTGTAATATTTTGAAAGAAGTAGGGGTGCCCAACACCACATGCTAAACGCAATGTTATCGACAACAGTCCTTGAAGTGCTTGGAGACTTTTTATAGATGAATGGATATTGAAACACATAAAGAAATGTGCTGAAGATGAAGCTCATCGGCAGATTCAGGAAGGAGAATGGAATATAACATTAGAAAAAATATATGTTTTTATATAAATTTTATATGCACGTGGTATATATTGTGCAAACGGACTTGAACTGGATAGCTTGTGGTCAAAGAACTGAGGACCACCATTTTTCCAAAATGCAATGTCAAGAGACTAATTTCGTGAAATAATGGGATTTTTACGCTTCTACATAAAATAAACAAGATCAAAGCGTCTAGAGACAGACAAATTTGTCCTTATTTCGGATATCTGAAATCGTTTCAGGGAAAATTGAAAGACTAACTATACACCAGGTCCTAATGTAACTCTAGATGAACAGTTATTTCCTACAAAAGCTACGTGTAGGTTTATCCAATACATGCCAAACAAACCATATAAGTGTGGAATCAAGTTCTGGTTGGCTGCAGATTTGACTCAAAATATCTGATAAATGGATTCCCGTATGTTGGAAAAGATATCCAAAGTTTATCCAACGTTTCTCTTTCTGAACATGTAGTGCTGCGACTAATAACTCCATATGAGAACAAAGGTAGAAATGTCCCTATGAACAACTATTTCACGACACTGAAGCTTGCAGAGGCATTGAAATCCAAAAACACTAGCCTTGTAGGAACTGTAAAACGCTCAAGAACAGAAATACTAGTCTCTGTAAAAATGTTAAAATCCAGATTGTATTCGACTACGGTACTAACCCATAAAGACTAACTGTTTTTCAAGATACAAAAGATAAAAACGTTTTTTTGCTAAGTAGTCTCCATCCAAACGTAGAAATTCCAGATAACCCCAAAAAACTACCTGATACAATCGCTTTGTACAACACAACTAAATTCGGTGTGGACGTGATTGAACAAATGGCAAGGAAATTTACAGTCAAGTCTGCTTCACGTAGGTGGCCGGTGCAGGATTTTTTGTAATATTTTGGACCTTGCTGCAATCAATGCCTGGGTTTTATATAAAGCTGTAACTGGAAAATCTATTAGTAGACGGCAATTCATTCAAGACTTGGTTGAAGAATTGCGAGAAAAGTTTGTTCTTTTCCGACATAAAAAAGTGGCAAAAAGAGCATGTAAAGCAACCAATGAAAACGACGGACAACCAAAAATTAAGCGTAAAGGAGTCCGATGCCACATTTCGAAATGTGAAAATAAAACTCTAGATATCTGTTCAAAATGTAAAGCACTCATCTGTGGAAAATGTACAAAACTTATTAATCAGTTTCGTACAAAATGCATACAATAAATTGAATTTTATAATCTGTAAAACTAAGTACTGATAAAATTTTTAGTAACTGATAAAAATTTTAATTTTTAATTTTTTTAAATTATGTCTAAACATATTAAAAAGAGATACTCTGTTTTTACATTGAAATTAGGAAATTTATGCCATATTTTTTTAAAGAGACATGTTATTATTCTCAAGGACATTAATTTTTTTTTTCTTTTACAATGTGGAGGCACTTGTCGTGAGACATTCGCCTATACCACGCCGCAATTTTACTGCCCATTTTATTGTGGGGGCACCATATAGGCGGACAGCCTTACCCCCTATGAAGGGACGACACGAACGGAGGCATATTTCGTGGCGCGACGCCGGGATTCGATCTGAGCACCCTCATCACCGAAAGCCAGCGCGCTGTACCACTGGGCCGCCACAAGCCCCGGACATGAAATTTTAAATAATACGATTTTGTAAAAATTAAGTTAATTTCTCTTGATTTATATAAATTATTTAATGTAAATTCGGAGAAATATTGATTATTATTTAAAAAATAAAATGTTTTAGTAAAATAAATTAAGCGCTTGTGCATATTTTATAAGTTTACAATCTAGGGTCAAAATGACCCGCTCCGTGGTTCTAGGTATATCGAAAGTCCCGCGGTTCTAGTGTTAAGCGAATTCGTTAAAAACACGACGCGAGGAAGAAGGCACGACATTACTCGTTCATGTCCGCGGGGGGGTCTGCGAGTGAGCTCCTAATGCTCTCTCCGAAAAGGTGACGTCACGCGCGCGCAAAGCTTTCCTATTGGATGCTTAAGCCCAACGGAATAAAATTCGTTCAGGTCGAAGTCTCCATCTCTCGCAAATCAATTTTCTACATATATATATATATATATATATATATATATATATATATATATATATATATATATATATATATATATATATATATATATATATATATTGTTTTTTACGGCATTAATTGCACACATTGATCGTTGTATTTAATTTGAATGTACTGCGCAGCGAAGCACGGGTACGCATTTAGTTTTAAATAATATAAAACAAAATATACTTTTATAACATATTTTTATAATTTTTATATTCTTTTATAATATATTTTTATAAAATACATTTATAACTGTAAGAATTGAAATTTCTTTTGAAAACTTTAGGTGTATAAATTTATGTAATAAATTGTACAATATTTTACTTAATAAATCATTTAACACAAATTACACTCGACGGCTTTTTTTTATAGCAGGAGGAGATTTAATTTTTAGACAGTTTCGGGGTATAAGGTAGTTAATATTGTGTATTCCCTTCCGACAATAGGTTCCAAAGATCTATATAGTGATAAATCTTAAGGCATGGTAAAATTGTTTATACCCATTAAAAAGCTGTTTTTGAACTCAAGATCTACCACTGTCGGATATCCGTTTTGACAGCCCTTGTAATCATACGTGGAGCGTGATTTTAACATTTTTTTCTTGGGGGGGGGGCATGAATTGAATTCAGTTAGGGCCCTACTCAGCGCATTGACTACCGGACGGTCCTTAAAGTTTGAAATATTATTTTTTTTGAAATTGAATAAGAATAGAATTGATGTTTGAGTAGTATTCAAACGTTATACAATCAGAAAAATAAATATAATATAAATCAAAGGAGAAAAAAATATATAGCATCAGATTTCTGTTATGGATTTCTGTTAAAGGTAAACACATAATCGGAATCTTCAGTTTCACAGTTTGAAAAGGCGGAAAAAGAACAATTTTCTTAAAACTTTTATATTTTTTTCTGATTTTAACTGATCTTCTATTAACATTTAATTTATTTCAAGTTAAATTGGGGGGGGGGGGGGGAAACACGTGCCCCCGTGCACCCCCACCCCCGGATGCTACGCCTATGATCGGAATCGTATTTTTGGCCGCAATAATTTTCCCCGGATAATAGGTTCAGCAATCTATAGATCAGTTTCAATCATGGTATCACGTAGGAAAGTTCAGATAGTAAAAAGTTGAAAATAACATTTGAACACCCAGGTCAAAATATGGATCCCAAAAACGGCCATTTTGTATTCCGTGTAAAGCTGATATGTTATTCTACATGTTCTTGCTTTTGCTGGTGCTAATGCTCCTTGGCGTATTACAGACTAGTTCCATGCAGGATTTTCAGGCTGATGAGTGCGGATCCGGAAAAAAATAGTATCACAAGGTTCGGAGTCAAGCTTAATCATGTCCCACTTCAATTTTAACTGACGGGAATTTGAACTGAGCACCCACGACATAGAAAATAGACGCTCTGCCACTATGTTGTCTCATACTTTAATCTACTTGAAAGAGGTGAAAAACACAGGTATTAAAGTAAAGTACTTCAGCTCGAAGTGCCCCTTTCTCCTTTTTTTAAATTAATAAATTTATTTCATGCACAAATGTATATCATAAGATGAATTCTTATAATTTAGGAAATACTATGAATGACTATAAATTGATAGCATGTGAATATCAAATGTACATGCAAATACTAAGTAAATTGATACTGAATAAATGACTGCTTAGCTTCACATTTAATCAATTATTTAAATGAGTTGTTCTTTATTTTGAAAAGAAATTACAGGTGACCCAATTTGCCTAGTGGTAGCAAGTCGGCATTCTGCGCCGTGGGTGCTTGGCTCGAATTTCGACAAGTGTCAATATATACCTTCGTGTCTATCCCGTATATGGGTCCGTAAAACCCGTAGGCTGGAAAGCCCTTTCATGATATCAGAGAGAAGGTGCGAGAAGGTACGATCCCCCTAGATGCACCTGGGGATGCTTGGTCAAAATTGTGATGGAACCTGGCCAAGTTCCATGTGGTGCTATTGAAAACCGGAGCTACACTCTTCAGCTCACAAAGCTTTTATGGATCTTGTCTGGAACTTCCTGACATGGTACGCTTGCAACAACAAGAAATGAAATAAAAATATGATTTTGTAATGTCCTTATTTTCAAAATACAAAATTTGTTTTAAGTGTGTATTTTTACATGAACTTTTATAAGTGACTTGGAAAACACATTATAATAATAAAACAATTATTGAGGAAAATAAAATTATTAGCGAAACAGAAAAACCAGAAATATATAAAAATTTATAAAAATTGTTTTTCATTCCTACTGTACGGCTAAAAAGAGGTTTATTTTGTAATATAATAAAATGATCTTGTATATTATTAATGACTCTTTATATTACTGTTGAGATATATGTCTGATGTGGTATGCAATAATACTGAAGCAAACATTTCAACGTGAATGGAAGGTATTGATTCACTTTTAATTCCTAAGAAGCTTTACGTAAGATAATTTCTTTTCTGTTGAAACTCATTGCAACATTCTTTGCTAAGTCTCACTCAAATTCAGTCGGGGACGTAAAAGGAAACTGAATCATCCTCATAAAAGGTTTGTCTTGCAACACTAGTTCAATAACGGCAGCAGCTACGTGTCGCATTCACATTCTACGTACCTTAAGTAAATGAAAATTTCATCAGGAAATCTGTATCAAAAAAGAAACCATTCTTGTCTACGTTTAAAATAGGTTTTATATAACACCAAATGAGATTTTAAACCAAAAATTAGATTCAGGTCTGTGTCTGGGATTCTCGAAGAGATGTCAATTGGAGTTGCGAGTTTTGAGTAAAATGGCACTGTATTAATGTTATATAAAACTCTGTAGCATTTTAATTGAAGTATGCAACAAATCTTTAATTTGAGTAAAAGTATTATTGTAGTGAAAAAATTGTTTTATTACAATTTTTCTAGTAGCAATTTTAACAAATTTTTTGGGCATGTTCTAGAAAAATATATTTTCCGTAAGTGTATTAGGTTTAAGTGTATTGGATCTGTTTGTAGCACGACCACAGTCGTTATACCTTTGTCTTTTTAGACCACTGCTGCTTGGTAGGTCTGAATCAGATACTATGGGAATAGGTAAGAGACATTTCAGATCTTGCCGTAGTACAGTTGGTAAGTACGCACACTCAGCCCTTATGCGAAGATGTTCTTCCGCTAGTTGGCGCCCCAAAACTTTGTGTTCTTTATTTTTGTCTGAAGACTTTTGAATAGAAGTTAATTTCCGTTATATTTACCCTGCACTATTCACATATTTAAAAATTAAAGACATGGTCGTGTTGAATATTTTAATTGCAAAACTAAATATTTATTAAAACAGTTAACTTCAAGCTGGTTTCAACTTCATTTGAATAAAAACCTTTAAATCATCAATATTTGATATAATTTGAATTAGCAATTGTCCGACTGTATATATGCATATAATGTTCTTTATTTTTGTCTGAAGACTTTTGAATAGAAGTTAATTTTCGTTATTTTTACCCTGCACTAGTCACATATTTAAAAATTAAAGACATGGTCGTGTTGAATATTTTAATTCTAAAACTAAATATTTATTTAAACAGGGGCGTTCCAACCCGGGGGTGCAAGGGGTGCGGGGCACACGGGAGGCACATCAAGGGAGGCGGCAAGTCAGCAGCCCGGATAAAATAAAAATTAAAACTAATTTATTAGAAAAATAATGAATATAAAAATATCACCATTATGCTAGGTAACTACTTAGAGTTAAAAAATGCATTTTACAAGTATAACTGGAAATAAACAGTAAGGTTTGGACTCAGAAGGGGAAGTGACGCGCCCAGGCGACAGTCGCGACCTATAGCCACAACTGTAGCTCTGTATAATAAGGCCCTTAGATTTATCGCTTTTGCGAAGCCAGTGTGTCTACAGGACATTGCTGATCTAGTGTAATTTTTATTTATTCGGCACATGCCGGATGTGATGAGGTTTGCGCGCGAAAAATGTTAAAAGAAGGTTATTCTGGGAGATTTTGTCTTAGGCTGAGGTCGTGTCAGATCATTTGCGCTCCCGGTATGTTATTTTTATTGTGATTTCGTTTTGTAACTCTGTGTGTCTCTATCTATAATCAAATGTGTTTGATTAAATTAAGACTTCGTTTTTATTTGGCGAAGCAAGAATGCCTATATTTTAATGATAATTTAAATTCGGCCATGGAGAAATTTACTTAAGGGGACAGTGGACCTTCAAACATAACTTTTTTTGCTTTGAATGGATTTGCTTGAAATTTGAATATGTGATTAGTACCATAGATATGTAAAAGTGGTTAAAATTGAAAGATGAAATATTAATAATTTATGAATCATGAATTATTAATTATATCAAAAATTGGCCTCATTAAAAACGTTCCAAGCGCATTTCTTTTGCATATAATATGGTCATTTTTATCTACAGGATACCTTATAGAACTAACAACGAAACTTATTGCTTATTTTAAGCATTCATTAAAAATATAAAGAGAAAAAAATAATGGTGAAAACACCCTTTTTATTACGCAAAATACCTATAAATCATATTTTCAAGTACAAAATTTAGAAATTCTGAGCTACGAAGCATAATTTTTCTCAATAATATTTATTTGATATACAGTTAAGTATATAAAACTTAAATTTCAAAGCAATACGATCATTAGAAATGCGCCTGGAGTAGTTTGAATATTCGTATAACATGAAAATTTTTATTTTGAGAAAAACACATTTAAAGTTATTGCTGTTAGTAACCACATAATATCTAAATTAAATACAAATGCCTATAACTAGGAAAGTAATCACAGAAATTAAAAATTATTTTTGCAACACATTTCTACTCGTCCGTAGTTTCACAATTCAATAAAATAAAAAATAAAAATCGAATTTTTGGACAAATTTCACAATTTTGAAAGTCCACTGTCCCGACAATGGACCATGAAACACTTTTTTTTATTATTTATCAACCAATTGCTATGAAATTTTGTATACTTATACAGTGTTGTTTAGAGATGAAAATGCTAAATTAAAAAAAGATCAGAATGTAATTAATTAAGATATTAATTAAAATTAGTTTGTTAATTACTCTACTTAAAAATGCTCCATGTGCATCAATTTTTGTCTCAGATATCTAATTTTCCCTCTTAAGCTAGCTTTATATAGTTATAATAAAAGTTAGTAGTAATATTAGATTTACAGCCATATTTATAAAAACTAGAAAAGAAATCGATAAAAATAGGTCATTTTATGCAAAATTTTATCAAATTTGTTTTTATTGTAAAAATTTTAAGGTGTTTTAAAATAGTATAATGAATTTATCAATTATTCTAACATATACAAATAATCATTTTATGAAATTTTATGAAAATTCAAGAAAAATTATGACGCATGGAACATTTTGAACTTACCGAAACGACATGAAAAGTTTCTTTGAGAAAATAGATTTTAAAGTTTTAATTTAACGTAACATTTCCATTGTTTACGTTTGGAAAAATACTTATAACTCGGTTAATAATGATTGGATCAATATAACTTTTTTTTAAAATTTAAATCTGATGAGTTGCAGAATCATTTTCTGAAAAAAAAATCGTTTTTGAGACATATTTTTGTCAATCTGAAGGTCCATTGTCGCCTTAAACAAAACCACATTGGTTTTAGCAGCGCTACTCCACGTCGCAACCAGTTGGGAAAAATATTGTTCGTTTTTGTTTTAGCACATTTTAACCCATCATCCCATCAAATCGCGTCGCATTGCCAGCATCGCATCGGTGTGGGCTGTTTTTGTCAGGTTGCAGGAAAATATTCTTTTATGCCCTGAGCCTATAAATACACGGACCAGGATAATTTGCACTATATTAATTTTGAACGTGTCCATTTCAACAACTGAAAAACAAAGCTTTTTGTCTCTAATTTTTGTGCTCGATATTGTGATTGTTGACCATCAAAAATATTTCACAGGTAAGTAAACTTGATGATATTTTTACTAATGTAAAGATGAGGCTCCAAAAAATCCAGAAGACCAATTCAAAATTAATTTTTACTTTGTAATATTGGACACTGCATTATCAAATATAGAAGAAAGGTTCGAACAAATAAAACAACATCACACAGTTTTCAATTTTCTCAACGACCTAAATAATTTCCTTAAAACAGATAAATCAAATAGGTCTACAAAATGTAAATCTGTGGAAATTATGTTACATGATCAATTTAAAAATGAAAAAGATATAGCTGAAGATTTATGCGATGAAATATACAACGTTGCATCCTTTATTTCCCCTGAAATGAACGCGTTAAATGTGATTCAATACTTATTTACAAGTAACCTCATCTATCTGTTTCCAAATTTAGTGATTGCCATACGAATTTTTTTAACATTACCCGTGACTGTGGCTAGCGGGGAATTAAGCTTTTCAAAACTTAAAATAATAAAAAATTATTTGAGATCAACAATGGGACAAGAAAGGCTTTCAGACTTATCTATTATTAGTATAGAAAAGGACATTTCGGAAGATATAGATGTATCAGATATTATAACAGAATTTGCATTAAAAAAGGCACGAAAAGCAAAGATTTTTTAAGCTTTTTGACTGTCTGTTATTAAGTATATGTATTAATAGATATGTGTTGTATGCATTTAATATAACGTATTCATTTGGTTACTATATCAATACATTAATAATTATTATGTTAGGTTGTAAAATTAAAAATAAACTGAATTTATAATATTTTCTGTAATTCGTTGTTTCATTTAAGGTAAAAATATTTCAGATAAATTTCAATTAATCCATAATGTATGAGGGGGGGGGGGGGGCAAAATTATTCTCGCACACGGGCGGCAGCTACCCTAGGAACGGCCCTGTATTTAAACAGTAAGTTAAAGGCATGAAATATGTAAATGAAAAAATAATAATCTATATATATAAAACGCGTAGGTATGCGGCACAAAAATCGACGATATGGCAACGGCTGCAACTACCGGATGTAAACATTAGCGGCTGTCCGCGTGTGGCTCGACGATAGCACGTAATTTGGTACAATTTAATTGCTGTATTTTACTCATGAATAATTTTAATTTATACACGAAATAATTTTAATTTATTCATTTAATATGATTAAGTGGAGATATCTGAATTGCGAACAATAATACATACAGAGAGAAATGTAATCTATACTACGTATATTTTAGTATTTGCTGAATTTTCACTCCATTTTATAAGTGAAAATTTTCCCTAACAATTTCTTATTTGATGTAATGATAAAGTGTAGATATCTTAGATTTGAAAAATAGTACATACAGTAAGAGATATAATTTTTAAAATCATTGGTGTTGGGTTTCTCAGACTTATCTTTAACTCTGTTCTGAAGTAATGGAAATTCACATTTTTTAATCATGATGTTTTAGAATCAGCCTTATAGTGAATTTATCAATGATTATAAATTTTTCGTCTGAGTTTTCATTACCCCTTAACAACGTATATTTATGATGACAGGTAATGGTAACATTCCTTACATATGTTACTTTCAATTGAGTTGTTTTGCAAAAGAAAATATAAATCTAAAAGCGACCATGCTGGTCGCGCAGCGGCTAGTTTTCTTTATAAAATGTAATTTCATATGCACTTTTTACAATAAAATAAATTTAAATATAGCAAATGAAAAAAATTATTTCTATAAGCAATTTTCACATATGAAAACCAATCAAAGGAAAAAACAAGTTTCTTTGAACAATTTTTACAATAAGAATAAATGAAACTAAAGAAAATGAAAAAAAAAAATTCTAGTAGCAATTTTAGCAAATTTGATGGGCATGTTCTAGAAAAATATATTTTCCGTAAGTGTATTAGGTTTAAGTGTATTGGGTCTGTTTGTAGCACGACCACAGTCCTACCACAGTTATACCTTTGTCTTTTTAGACCACTGCTGCTTGGTTGCTCTGAATCAGATACTATGGGAATAGGTAAGAGACATTTCAGATCTTACCGTAGTACAGTTGGTAAGTACGCACATTCAGCTCTTATGCGAAGATGTTCTTCCGCTAGTTGGCGCCCCAAAACTTTCAAAAAGCTTTTTTCTCAACATGGTTTTGAGGGTGGTTTGAAGAATTAAATATTTGTGAATTTATTTCAGCCATGTTCACCAAGGCATAAAATAATTACCATCGGCCAACTGTTCGCCTTCCGCAAGACATTATAAGCACTCCAGAGCTGATCCACAGTATCAACTCCTGATTTCGTAGCATTATAGAAGGTGATAATTACAAGATTTTTTTCTCACAAGTGTATAAGTCAATGCTCGTGTCCCGGTGCATTTTAGAAATTAAGGGAACATTTTCTTTTTCTTTTTATGGATGTAGGACACTATTGTGTAATTTTTTGGAAATCTAAATATGCTTCTGTAAAGCCTATTTGCATTTAATATTAAGCTTACAAATAGGCTTGAGCAAAACCTATTCGGATTTGGTATAAGTCTCATTTTTATAGTTCCAAGAAATCATTCGGAATTTCTCTTTTATTTTTATCAATGGTCCTTACGATCATATATTTTATAAGGTCACTAGCATGTTCTACAATTGTCGAGTGTAATATTTCCACACGAACCTGCAATAATAGCGGAAAGTATTTACACGCCGTTGAAAGGTCCATTGCATGGAGACATAGGGGCTAGCAGGCTGCTTTCCCTCACAGATCTTCAAGTTGAGGTTGTAACATGTACGAGCATAAACTAACGCGAATTTTTTATGCCATACAATTTTGGCTTGTGGGAATGTATTGCCTGAAGCTCCAATTACCGACAGAACCTTCTAGCTTTCGTCTAACGTACAGTATTCATCAACTCGGTATAATTTTTGACAGTTCCTTACAAATTTATCCCCACACAGACCACACACGGCGAAACTCCTTTCTGGGGGTACTTCCTCAAATATCTGAGAATTACGCAGAACACCAATCTTAAGTTAACTCTCTTTTCTAAGAATCCCACGGGCACATCTAGCCGACCTCAATTTTCTAAGATTTACGCAGAAACCATCGTAAGCCGATGCAGCGCTTTCTCCCTTTAATCCTCTGTTACACCGCTCTCAGTCACCTCTTTTGTTCAAGTATTTTTACACCTTAGTATCAGGCACACCACTTGGGTGAAAACACCGGATAATAAAACCTCAAATAACAGGAAAACTAATGTTGTCTACAAAATGTTGAAACATGGTAAAAAAGAATATTAAAAAGGAAATGGTTTGGGGGTGCTATGTTCAGGGATTGTCTAACTTTGCATCTAAACGGTAGATTACTGCACAACAGCTTACTACGCGACTAATACTGATGCAATATGGATTCTAGCATATCAGTTGCTGATTGCTCTTTGTATGAATTTCCATGGTCTTCCGACTACTCATAAGCCCGAAGGCAGAGGTCTAATGGTCATTCTTTTACAGCCATTGTGTTACAGTGGACGTCTTTTGGATATACAAAGTACGGGAATTAGTGCTAGGAACGTATGAGTCAAGATATATAAATCCCTAGTCTAACAATCATGTGCCAGTATGGCTATCAGTATGGAAACTGCACTTCCAAGAAAGTACATTTCCAAATACAAAGTATCAGACTGGCATCGCTCTTTTATTGGCCTCTATTACGGGGTGTGGGCATGTTGGTTGTTGGGGTCAAAAGTGCTAACCACGAAGGCTTCCGTCTCATCCTCGTCAATTATGCCCAAGCATAGTCATGGAAATACAAACAGATTATCTCTGCATAAGGGACAATACACCTAGCCACAAAGCAATGGTTTTAGACTATTTAAGGTACGTGCTTTGACTGGCTTGTGAAGAGCTTCGATGTTACTACTTTACTTTTGTTACTACGTTTGGTACTTCGATGGTATGCACTTTTTAGAGTAGAAAATGCTAAACACTGAAAATAGTCCTACTTAAGAGCATCACTTAGCGATGCCATTCCTGAATAATTTGAAGTATAATTCTAACACTGCTTCCAAAATTTTGATAGAAACATTCGTCGGAGGCTAGTGTTTATAGCCAACTGCAAACCCACATATAGTGGTAATACCCTAAGAAATATTTTTTGTTCTTGTTTCTACAGTTGATGTCCAGTGATTATTTTTATTTATTTTTTTTTATATTTTGACTCTGGTCTTCATTAAACTAGTTTTGCATACTTATTGTATTTTACGTAATTTTTTCTGTCTTTGAGTATGGCAGCAATACTATACTTTTTTTTTATTATTTCTTCAACATATGTTATATTTACTTTAATTTTATAACAGTGAAATCAACAGAGATAATTACTGAAACGAGATATGCTTTTCCTGCATCGAAATAACGTGTGCGCATTATCCCAGAAATATATTATGAGAATTATGTTACCTGTTAGTTCCCGAGGTGATCCTCCAATGAACAAAATTACATTTACAAGTTTTTTTTATCAAGAAATAAAATGTTTACAGTACACTAACTTCAAAACCCTTTCTTCAAATAAAAATGCATTTTTAAACTTTCTATAAATAAAATTTTTAAAAATCGTCTTGCCCATTCAAGATATATCTCGAAATCTATCACATAAATTTCTTCTGGTGTAGTATATCTTATGAACTGTGTTTGATGCACAATTATGTATAGTTGGAATTTTGCGCCATAGTAATGTATAGAGGAGAGGTTCGATATCTTCAAACTGTGTAGGTGTACAAGTTAAATAACACACCGCTATACGATATAGCTATTATATATATATAATAGCCGTTGTCTCTGTATAACACTTCCGGGCTTACTCATCTTTCAATTGAAGCCCTCAGTAAACAAACAGCCGGTTAGGCTTAATTTCAATTTCAGATGTGGATCAGAATTTTTTCTTACCTAAAAACTAATATCTTCTCCATCAAATCACGTTTGTTCAGCCTATTTTTCTATAAAACATTCAGAACTAAAAAAATTGGATGCTTTTAGCTGTATATTTAACAGTTTTTTAAAATTTGTTTACTTTTGAGATGAATTCTGAAAGAAACAAACTTGAATGTGAATGAATCAAGTAGCTCAAGTATTCATATCACGTAGTGAGCTGTAAAAAACTGGATGGCAGTCTACTACTCCAATCGCATGAAAAACTAAATAAATAAAAAATAATGAAAGGGTTTGCTTTTACAAGGTGTGGATTAAATGCAATATTGTTAGATAATTCGGGATATTTTTTATCTTTCATATACTTTTTCCATTATGACGTCATTGTTAGTATTATGACGTCAAAATGACGGGTTGGATGGCAGTCTACTACTCCAATCGCATGAAAAACTAAATAAATAAAAAAATAATGAACGGGTTTGCTTTTAAAAGGTATGGATTAAATGCAATATTTTAGATAATTCGGGATATTTTTTAACTTTCATATACTTTTTCCATTATGACGTCATTATTAGTATTATGACGTCAAAATGACAGGTTACCTTCTAGTTAGGATATATTGAAGATAATCAGAGACATAGAAGATAATCAGAGATAATTTGAACTTATGTTCTGTAAAATATTAATTATATCTATTAGTCAAACAAAGCTATAGATTGCTGTTAGAAATTGAATGTTTTCTTTAGTAAAAAGTAAACTTTGAGAGATATCTGCTGCTGATGTATTATGCAGAAGTAAAATATTGTAGCCTTCTATTTACATTGAATATGGAATTCTAAACGGCTTGTATTTGAAACTTCAAAAGTGTAATGAAATGACATTGATAACAAAAGAAAATATGTAATAAATGTGATGTTTAGAATGACGTACTGACAATATTTTAGGTGTTTCTTGACAAATCAGATACATGACGAACAAATTCAAGGAGTTTATTAAATTCAGCAATTATTAAAAACTGAAAAAGAGTTTTCTTATAGTAACACCTACTTAATATTACGCTGGTAAACATAAGGTAATATGATATCAACGGGAAATACCCAAAGCTTTTTTAGCACCCTCCCACGTTTCATATGAGTTATATTAAATGCTTAGTCGCAAAGGAAACCATACGTGTGATGTTTGAAAAAGTAATGGTTTCAGCTTAGCTTCTTGCAGTATTATCAGCATTTAATCTTCAATAGGAAAGCACACAGTATAATATACATCTTAAAGTAGTCAATATAATTACCCATGCATTTAAAATTTGGTAAGATATGCTAGTATACTTACCTAATTATTTAACATTTGGTAAAATATGTTAGTATACTTACCTGTTGTAAAGAGTCGGAATGTGAAAACAACAGAAACCTAAATTGTTAAGGGGCCACCCAGCTTGCGTGGACAAGCAAATTTACAGTCCCGACATTTTTATAACGCCAGATTTACGGTACCATAAAAAACGTAGAAATTAAGTTGTCAACGGCCGTATATCTGAGGTCGGAGGTCAAGCAGATGAGGTCGTCTGATGGGAAGTTTTACCAGACACAATCGGCGCCAGAACTTATGTAATTGCGAAAGGCAAGAGGCAAGAATAACCTATGAGAGCTAATCTCATCCGCCCCCTGTATAAACGAGGGAGTGGCGAGCGAATAGGGACCGAAGAAGCGAGAACCAATGAGACGAGGATGGAGAAGAATATATACAAGATGATGAGACATTTGTAAAAAGAGCGCCATTAAAAAAAAGATGATAAAACAGTAAGCTGCCAACGGGCCGCCGAGAGCCCTAACTTACGAAACTCAACAAAAAATAAGCTGCCACAGGGCTGAGAAGAGACCCACTGTATTCTATTAGAAGAAAGACGCCGGCCCTACGCAACTACATAATACGTACGGATTGAACAGCGTTAGCTCCGGACGCGAAATAGAATATTCAGCGACGAGAAGTTGCAGAAGTAGCGATTGCCCATAGATGTCTACGTAGTGCCGAGGGAGAAGAGACGATACTATCATTAAGCTTAAGCCGATACCAGAGAGATACGCACCGTCGCCTAGCGATTTGCACACTCAGACGACCGCCCACCAATGCTGACCGACCCGCATAGTGTAAGAGAAGCTACATGTGCTGAGCAACATCCGAGGAGTCTTCATAAGTGATCGTCGACATAAAAGGACACCGAACTCTTCAGTCTCAATAGAGTGAACTGGAGTAATAGGACGGTGATATACCGCGACGCTACATTGAACAAACCGTATCCGCGAACTCTGTGAAGACTGTGTGAACTTGGTGTACTACTGTGGACCAGCGTTATCGGTGAATTCGATGTAGACGGCTGCGACAAATGGGTGAGCATTTTGTATAATATCAATTCACATACCGCCTCTTTACATAATCGCCTCTAACCCGCCAGGTATCGTATGATTTAAAATATAGTGATCGGATAAGACTGTATATATATATATGTAAATTCCTAGCATTACTAATGTTTCAGCGTTATGCTCAGTGTTACAAGTTTGAATGTATATAGATATGTATAAATAAAGTGTATATATGTATATTCAGTATCATTCTTGAGAGTTGTGCCCATCTATTTAATTAATTAATTACCGCCCTATTGGCGAACTTACAACCAGTGTACGAGATACGATTTCAGCCGTAGTTAATAACAACAGGTCACGACCCTGTGTTATTACATTGTGGTGCCGTCCAATTTTCACTATTTTAGTGAGGACATGTGTTATTGCTGTATAAGCTATTGTGTTATTATTATTATATTATTGTGTGTTATGTATGTTGTTGAAAATCGTAGTGTTGAAAATTTTAAGAGGAATATTTATGTGTGCATAGGTTAAAATTTCGGGACAACTCTCTAATTAAAATTTAAATGATTAGAAACAATATTTAGAAGTGAAATTGATATTTATAAGATATATGTGTATTTCTAAGTGATTTATAAGTGAAAAGTATTGAGTGAAGTGTTATATATTACTGATATATAGGTAAGGTGAACTGTGTAGGGTGTAAGGGGCGCTAGATATTTTAAATTGAGAATTAACCTGAACAGTTAATAATGCCGCGAGGAAGTAAGGCAAGTCGCCGGCAGGGAGACCCGGAGGTAGATATGGGCGAAAACTCCAATAGGGATAGTAGCTCAATCGCGAATGATACCCATCTATTAGATTCAGAAATAATAGCCATGTTACCCACCTTTAATGGCACCGAAAACGAGTCGCTAGAATATTTTCAGCAGCAATTCGTAGAGATTGCAAGTCAAACCAGATGGACAGAGAAACAAAAAGCGATTATAACCAAAACGAGATTGCATGACAGGGCAAAAGAATTTTTAAAGAGTAATGCGACGCTCCAAAACGCGACCGATTTCGACACAATAATAGAGACCCTAAAAGACAAATTCCAACCGGACCCAACGAGCATGCAAAAGCAATGCAGATTCCAGAACTTAGTGTTTAAACCATCCCAGACTTATGACGAAATTGCTCAAGAAATAGAGAAAGTGGGCAATGAATATTTAGGAATTTCGGCATTTTCGGTAGAAGAAACTAAACAAATTGCAAATAATGTTAAATTAGCAAAATTTATGGAAATTATAAAATCAGAAATTAAAACAGAATTACGAAAAGAAAACGTAGCGGATTTTAATGAGGCGATCAAACGAGCGAAATAATTAAGCGTAATTTACGACGAAGAAAGTAACGCGGTTAACGCAGTACGCATGCGACCGCAAGCAAACAAAATACATGAGGAGCAAGATAGCGTAAAAGAGTTAAGAAACCAGGTAGCCGAGCTAACAGAAACCGTTAAGCACTTAACGTTACAACGAGCCCAATGTAATTGGTGTTTAAAAATGGGACATCGCATCGAAGAATGTCGGACTAGGCTCAGAACAATTAATAACGCCAACAGAGACGTAGGGTATAATAGGACTAATGGGAGTTACACAAACGCTTACCAAACGCCCCGGCAAAACTTTGCAATGAACCAAACAGCGGCAGGTAGAAACGGGAACGGTTATAGCAGAGACCAAAATGGATACAGAGAAAACCCCACGCAGAGGCATAGCTCCAATGGCAGAGAGTATAACAACTTTAGAGGGAGAAGTAATTTTCACAGAGGTAGAGGAACGAGCAGAGGTAGTCAAAACGGATATTCAAACACTTTAAACTAAAACAGGGGCCTCGCCAAGTCAGGAAGCAAAACCCATACATTAATACATACATAAAGCGGTTTTGGGAGAGACCCCGCAATACTTCCTACCAACATGCAGAAAGATATACGCAGAGACACAGGTATGATAGATGGCGGAACGAAAGACAGGGGTACCATATAAAAAATAATCATAATCAACCAATTTGGAAGAACGAACGACCAAAATATAGTTACAAAAAGCGCGACCGACAAGGGGTAAACAATAAAAATTACAGACACATCAAAGATATAAAAACACAACGCAATACAGACGTAACAGAGACAATGTAAGAGACAGGTGGGATACACGGCAATACACATATAGGGCGATAAACAACATATCTCTCACAGAAAATCAACTGCCCATAATCGAAATTCAAATCGCGGAAACATTCGAATACGCGTTATTGGACAGCTGGTCAGCAATTTCTTTAATATCCCATGAAATGTTCGAGAAAGTAAAAAACAAAATAAAAGTAACATTTATCGCGTCAGGTGAAATTGCAGTCCTTCACGAAAGAACGGATTGCATTTTGCAAGTGTGTGGCAATTAACCTCAAAATTGGAAATAAGTTATGTAAAACCACCCTGTATGTCACAAACGCAGAAATGGATATCCCATACCAAATATTATTAGGAATAGACTTTATGCACAACCACAAAGCAATCGTCGATATGAACGCAAGAAAACTAAAATTACAATTTCATGAGATACCCATCCTAAATGAAAAAGACGCGAATACAAACAAACGGGACCATAGCAAACGCGTGGCAGATCAGAGACACAATTTTGCACGATTAATAAACAAAATTACGCTCCACCCCAGTGATGTCCAGGTAGTGAACTTAAAATTAGTTCAGGAATATGAAGACGGGACAAACATTTATCTGTACGACATAACACGCAATATGCTACCTCTCGTCGAGGAATCGATATGTACAATCGAGAAACGAAACATACAAGTATGGGTGCAAAATTCTACCAACAAAACGATCCTATTAAATAAAGACATGAGAGTTGGGAAAATAACCACAGAATTTCAAATAGAAGAGAACAACGACTCAATAAACGTAAAAGGACAACACATACAAAATATAAATAACATACAAGACACGGACTTTGATGTCCAACACTTAAAACCGCAATTACAACGCGAAGTAGTGAAACTTTTAATGGACAATTATGAGGTATTCTCTAAAAGCTATAAAACTTTGGGTTGCACGAACGCAGTGACCCCGGAACTCAAATTGAAACATAATTTCGGGATACAATGCAAACCATACACAACACCACGCAATTTAGTACAAATATTGAAAACGGAAATTCAGGACCTATTAGAGGCGCAACTAATCGAACCATCGACCTCCGAGTATTCATTTCCCGTACTACTCATAAAAAACCGTCCAACAACCCAGACAAACCCCCAAAATACCGACTTGCAATTGATTTCCGTTTATTAAATCAAATAACCGAGTTGTACTCAGTATTTATACCACGAATTAAAGAAATTACACAGAAAGTGGCAGGGTTTAACCCTGCTGTTCTGTTCGGGTTAATATGACCCAAAATAAAATTTATACGTTCATAAAAAAATATAGTACAGGAATATTTTCATGAAACTTCATGACATTGTTGGTAAATAATATAAATATGTACTCCTAGTGGGATTTATGTTTATTTGTACTTCGGAGGAATATTTTTCAATTTATACCTAATGTATCGTTCGGGTCAGTATGACCCAATGCAAAAAATCATTTATTTTTACTCAAACATGTTCCCTTTTGTTTGGAATAATTCAAAAGAAAATAATAACAATAGTTTCTCTAATTTATCCCATATTATTTATCTCTATTTTATCTCTAAATTTATCTCTAATTTTCGAAAAGTACTTCATTGACATATGTGTTTGGTCACATGACAAGAGAGCATGTGCAAGGTCAAAAAGTTGATACGATTTGCAGGGGGCCAAAATATTTGCTCTTATTGCAGCGTTTCTTTTTTTCTGCTGTATTTTACTTTCTGATATACTGTAAAAGAGTTGTGCCTGTAAATGTGAAAAAAATGGCGAATCGCATAAATTTGAGTCACGCTGGTATAGCTAAACAAATAGAAGCTTCTGACAGCGATGAAGAAATATCCGAGTATGAAAATCATACAAGTGATGAAATTGAGAGTGAAAGTTCTGACAACGATTTTGATACCGATATTCAACAAATGAACTATAAAAAGAGTATTCAGTCCAAGAATCGTGAAATAAAGTGGAAGTTTGATCCACTGCCACATTCTTCTCAATCAACAGATTCTAATATTATAAAAACTTCTCCATGGGTCACAAGATATACAACGGCAAGGATAACAGACGTAAAAAGTGCATTTGAGATAGTATTCAATTCTACGAAAACGAAATCATAAAAATGACTAATATTGAAGGAGAAAAGGTTTATGGAAAAATGTGGGAAAATATCGAAAGTAAAACTTTTCAAGCATATATTGGATTATTATTTTTAGCTGGTGTTTATAAATCATATGGAGAATCAACAAAAAGCTTATGGGATAAAGAAACTGGCAGAAATATATTTCGTGCGACAATGTTCCTTGAAACATTTTGCACCATATCGAGAGTTATTCGTTTTGATAATAAATCCACTCGTCAAGAAAGAAGAAATTTGGATAAATTAGCGTCAGTGCGAGATATCTGAGAAAAGTGGATAGAAATTCTACCAAAATTATATAATCCGAATGAAAATATTACTGTAGATGAACAATTAGTAGGATTTCGTCACCGATGTCCTATCAAACAGTATATACCAAGTAAGCCATCTAAATATCGGATCAAAATATGGACTTTATGTGACAGTAAAACTTCGTATGTACTGAAAACACAAATTTACACTGGAAAAGAACAAGGGTCAAAGCCAGAGAAAAATCAGGGAATGCGAGTAGTGTGTGATCTTATGGGTATTCGGGGCACAATATTACATGTGATAATTTTTTCACATCTTACAACTTAGGACAACTTCTTCTAAAGCCGAAAATGACTATGCTTGGCACCATTAGAAAAAATAAATCAGAAGTTCCTGAAGAAATGCCAAACAAAGAAGTTCACAACTCATTATTTTATTTTACAGAAGACGCAACAGTTGTAAACTACTTCCCAAAAAAGAACAAGAATGTTATTCTTATGAGCACTTTGCATCATGACAAAGAAGTTAGCAACAGACCTGACAAAAAACCATTAAACTTCTTTGATTATAATTCAACTAAAGGGGCTGTGGATACTCTTGATCAAATTTTAAACACGTACACTTGTAAATAAAAACAAATCGCTGGCCCGTGATAGTATTCTATAACATGCTTGATACTTCTGTGTACAATGCATTTGTTGTATGGACTTCAATACATAGTGAATGGAACGAAAACAAATTGACCAAACGAAAGCTATTTTTAGAACTTGGAAAATCACTCATTTTCCCACAAATTGAAGCAAGGCCACACCTACCAAGAAGTGAGGACTCAATAAAAATAGTGAAAGGAATACAGAGAAAAGGGGAAAACGTACCATTTGGATCTGCTGAGAATACTTCATTGTGTATCAAACGTGCAAGGTGCAGGCTCTGTCCATCAAGCAATGGCAACAAAACTAATATGTTATGCTGCAATTGTAAGAATCACGTTTGCAAATCTCATGTAAGATATTACTATTCAAATTGTAAATAAAGGTATGTTTCAATTTCGAATATTTTTCTGTTATTTTTATAGATTATTATTATTGTAAGTTTCAATTTAAAATATTTTTCTGTCATTTTTATAGATGCTTTATATTATTAGATCTATTTTTAAACTTACATTACTATTGTTTAAACCATTTCTTAAATGGCACCTGTCATTTACTGCAAGAAAGTTTAGTTTTCTGAAATGGGTCATATTGACCCGAACGCTACATACGTGGAGTAAATACGAACAGAACAGCAGGGTTAAATTATACACAGTCGTAGATTTAAAATCGGCATTACTTCCGGATCAAATATTACTTCCGGAAGAGTTAAGAAAGTACTGCTCTTTTTGCACCGAATTCGGAAATTATCAAATATCTAGGTTAGCATTCGGGTTAAAGAATTCGGGAGCATATTTTTGCCAATTAATGAACACAGTTATGAAAGCACTCGACGAAGAAAATTCCACTTTTATTTAGATGATATTATTATAGCAGCAAATAGTGAGCCAGAGTTAAAACGCAAATTACAATTATTATTTCAACGCCTAAAACAATACAACTTAACCTTAGACCCTGAAAAATTACAATTATTCAAAACCGACATCACATTCTTAGGGTTTAAAATAAATAAACACGGAATACAACCCGCCGATAAAAGCATAGAGAAAATACAGAGATTTCCAAAACCAAAAACAGTAAAACAAACTAAATCATTTCTGGGGTTAGCAAACTATTTCAGACATCTAATTCACGACTACGCTAACATTACAGAACCCCTAGTAAAACTCACAAGTAAAAAAACAAATTCACATGGAACGACGAGGCGGAAAGGGCATTTACTCGAATTCAATCGCAAATTTTAAGTCGCCCACAAATACACAAACCCAACGAAAACCAACAATACTACTTAAACACGGATGCTTCGGGAAAATCAATTTGCGCGATTTTATCACAAAAAAATGAAAAGGGATTTTTGATACCAATAGAATGTTACTCTCGAAAATTAAAAGACGCCGAGGTTAGGTACCCTGCAGTCAAAACGGAACTGCTAGCCATATACGAGGGAATAAGACATTTCAAGGAATACTTGTACGGGACACACTTCATGTTATTATCAGACGCTAAGGCTCTACAATATCATCTTAAATTGGATAAACAGTCCGATATCACAGCAAGGTGGCTTTTGGAACTGAGTACATTTGTCTTCGAATTCCAACACATCGAAGGTCAGCTCAACCCCGCGGACTATCTGTCACGACAGGTGCTTAATATAAATATGCAAAATGATTTGACCAGAGATCTCTTCCAAGAAAGTACGGAATTAACGATCACAAATATTTTAAAGGGGCAAAACGAAGATGATAAAGTAAAGGGAATTAAAGAGTCGCTAAGTAAAGGAAAAAACTGTTTCGAAGGTAGATACAAGAAATATGTACTCGATCCGTCCACACAACTAGTAATGGTAAGAGAAAAAACAAAAAGGGGAAATCCATATTTAGCAAAATCGAAAGTAGTAGTGCCCACAAAGTTACAACGCATCGTCATTAAGTTAGCACATGTAGCACACTTTGGGATAAGCAAAACGATCAACATCATCAGTAAGAAAAATTTTTGGAAAGGAATGACGAAGGATGTAGCAAATTATATTAAATCATGCAAGGAATGCTTACAGTACAAAAAAAAATATATTACACCCGCACCATTAGAGACTTTCAATAACATTACATACCCACTACAACAAATGACAATCGATGCAGTCGGACCGTTGGTATGTACAAGTACAGGGAATAAATACGTCATAACTATTGTAGACATGTACACGAGATTATTAAGTGCGACACCAGTAAAAAGCATTACAGTGGAAACGGTGATCGAAACATTAAAAAAGTTTTAGGCGAGCTACGGGTTACCACAATCAATAATGAGTGACAACGGTACAAGTTTTAAAAATGAAGCATGTAAAGATTTCCATACACATCTAGGTGTAGAGGTAAAATTTATTTTGCCTTATAAGCCAAGTACCAATTGCAGACTAGAAGTCATTCACAAATTATTAAAGTCGGCAATCAGCTGTATAGCGAGGGAGAGTTTTAATTGGGATCAAGCACTCAATTGGTATAATCTGTACTATAACAACTGTCAACATCCGAGTACAAAGTACACACCAGCATTGTTATTCTTTATGCGTGACATTAAAACATCATTCGATGTGAGACTAACGGCAGATAATCTAGAAGTTACGGAACAACAAAATTTAAACACAAAAGGGGCATACAATGAATATTTACAGAATCACCTAACATTTTTCGACAAAATACAAAAAGACGTGATAGCAAACCAAACAAAGGCTGAACAGCAACAAAGAAAAAAATTTAAAAGAACCGGAGATCGGGTGTTAGAAATAGGAGACAAGGTATACGTGAAAATTTTCCAAAAAAACCCTGCATTAACACCGAAGTTCTCCGGACCGTTCCGTATTATAAAAGCTTTACGCCATAACAATTTTTTACTACGCGATATAAACGAACCACAAAATCGCTTATTTAATATGCACAAAAACGCAATTATTAAAAGTGACGAACGAAAGCCACATCTAAAATATAGCAACCAAAGTATAGCAGACGATGAACACGTTAAACAAAGCGCATATGTAATTAAAAACAAAAATGAATATAGAAACAATGTGTATATGAATATAAGTGTGTAGACAGTGAGCATAATATTGTGTATAGAGTAAGCAAAAATATAACACCTAGTTATCCAATCAGCAGCGTGGAAGAAAACAAATAAAGAGTGGGTCCGTTTTTCAAAAGGCAAGCAGTGAATCATGAGTTAAATACGAAAGGAGCGAATGAAATAGCTAAATAATTGAACGACAAATATTAATTAAATGATAATGAGAAACACAAAAAATACAAACACAAAAGTGAAGAGAAGGCAACAATAATGACGGTCATAAGTCTAGCGTAATATACAAAAAATAACAAAAAAAATTGCAAAAACAAAAAGAAATTAACATGAATTAAAAAATTGTAAATGCGCGCAAGACCAGGCCATAGCAACGATTATTAAATAAATATAAAGGCCGGCAATGGGATCAACAAATACAAGCCAGCCGATCACTACACATTGCGACAAGACGATCAAGAGCAGTGCATAGCAAAAATATAACAAATACATACATAGACAAACAGTCATAAAATGGAAATCACATAATAATAGAGTTTTCAAGCTAAACGAAATATAAAAAAAAACATAGGTATAGTTACGAATAGAGGAACGCCAGTAAATAAGAAGCTTCGTCAGGTCAACGTAATGATAGAAAAAAAACCCGCGACAAAGGATGTAATAGGGCGGAGGTGACCAAGCGATAATTAGACAAGAATAGACGTTTACCGTTGCCAGTATAAGGGAGGAAACCGGTACGAGTCGATACTTATTTTACGGTGACGTACTAAGATAAGCAGAGCGTAACATTAAACGAAACTGGTTTTGCGATTAGAGGACGACAAGAGGTTAACCATAAACCGGACTGGGTAAAGGAAAAGTTGCCATGGTAACGCGTCGTAGTGGAAGGTAAACAAACAGCTGAGGTAAACAAACGAGTCGTGAGAATAACAGTACGAGAATTGGCGTATATTGAAAGTCAGTAGATCAGTCGTAATTTAATATAGTAGTGTATAGGTGATCGTAATATTTAATATAGCAATGTAATATAAATAATAGTGTAGGCAATGTCAAATGAATTATGTGTCAGTGTATCATATTAGCATAAAAGTGTAAAGAAAAAGTCAGGTAGAGTCTCAATATATAATGTATGTTCTCAGTATGTAATATATAATGCTGCAGAGTTAGTGTATTAGTGCAATGTCGATTTTAATGATTATATGTAATAATTATATGCAAGTGGTATAACTAGTAATGTGTAGTGTAATTATATGTGTATTTGTTATGGTGTAATGTGCAGTACCTAGGGACAATTGTAAATAGGAGGTCAGTGAAAAGAAGTAGAAAACAGTAGCGTTGGGTAGAAGGCAGTAGCGTAGCGAGAATTTTATGAAATATATCAGTAATATAAACAGGTAGTGAAGTCAATGTCAAATGACACCACGTGCTAAAACCAGTATTTATTTACGTAGAGAAATGTAAAAAATAAAGAATGTGTCCATTATGTACCAAGTATATGTCTAATGTATTATTGTACACAGCTAGCGTAAAAGAGTGCTCATTTATGTATTATAAATTTAAAATGAATGATTTTAGGCATGAATAATGATTGATTTTATGTATGTATGTAGTGTCAATAGTGTGATAAGGATAATATGTAAAAAAAAATCGCCTTACGATTTTTTAATTCGCCAAGGGGGAGAATGTAAAGAGTCGGAATGTGAAAACAACAGAAACATAAATTGTTAAGGGGCCACCCAGCTTGCGTGGACAAGCAAATTTACAGTCCCGACATTTTTATAACGCCATATTTACGGTACCATAAAAAACGTAGAAATTAAGTTGTCAACGGCCGTATATCTGAGATCGGAGGTCGAGCAGGTGGAGCCGTCTGATGGGAAGTTTTACCAGACACAATCGGCGCCAGAACTTATGTAATTGCGAAAGGCAAGAGGCAAGAATAACCTATGAGAACTAATCTCATCCGCCCCCTCTATAAACGAGGGAGTGGCGAGCGAATAGGGACCGGGGAAGCGAGAACCAATGAGACGAGGATGGAGAAGAATATATACAAGATGATGAGACATTTGTAAAAAGAGCGCCATTAAAAAAAAGATGATAAAACAGTAGGCTGCCAACGGCCCGACGAGAGCCCTAACTTACGAAACTCAACAAAAAATAAGCTGCCACAGGGCTGAGCAGAGACTCACTGTATACTATTAGAAGAAAGACGCCGGCCCTACGCAACTACATAATACGTACGGATTGAACAGCGTTAGCTCCGGACGCGAAATAGAATAATCAGCGACGAGAAGTTGCAGAAGTAGCGATTGCCCATAGATGTCTACGTAGTGCCGAGGGAGAAGAGACGATACTATCATTAAGCTTAAGCCGATACCAGAGAGACACGCACCGTCGCCTAGCGATTTGCACACCCAGACGACCGCCCACCAATGCTGACCGACCCGCATAGTGTAAGAGAAGCTACATGTGCTGAGCAACATCCGAGGAGTCTTCATAAGTGATCTTCGACATAAAAGGACACCGAACTCTTCAGTCCCAATAGAGTGAACTGGAGTAATAGGACGGTGATATACCGCGACGCTACATTGAACAAACCGTATCCGCGAACTCTGTGAAGACTGTGTGAACTTGGTGTACTACTGTGGACCAGCGTTATCGGTGAATTCGATGTAGACGGCTGCGACAAATGGGTGAGCATTTTGTATAATATCAATTCACATACCGCCTCTTTACATAATCGCCTCTAACCCGCCAGGGCCGGCGACATCGTATGATTTAAAATATAGTGATCGGATAAGACTGTATATATATATATATATGTAAATTCCTACCATTACTAATGTTTCAGCGTTATGCTCAGTGTTACAAGTTTGAATGTACACTGCTGGCCACTGTAAATGCAACACCCTGAATGAAACATGCAAATAGCATGAAATTTACAACATGCATTAGCGGAGGTGAGATATGCAAATGATTAGAATTTTAGTGCAGACGCACATCACGCGCGCCTGTGGCGCCACTTCAAAGCGCTATTTAAGGCTTGGAGATTTCGACGATCTCAAGTTCGGCAATTGTGTTTTTCTTGTGGTTTTTTCAAAAAAACGATCAATTATGCCTCGTCGAAAACAGCGATCATCTTTTGATCAAGTATCCGAGTTCGACAGAGGAAGGATAGTGGCCTACCGAGATTGTGGATTATCTTTCAGGGAAATCGGTAGTCGTGTTGGACGAAACCAAACAACTGTAATGCGGACATGTGATCGTTGGATGCAGGAGGGTACGACGGACCGGCGTGTTCGATCGCATCCACCTCAGCGCACCACTTCACGTGGTGACAGGCAAATTGTGCGCATGGCAGTGACGGATCGCTCAGTCACATCACGAACCATAGCACACCACATGCAGTCTGTAAAGCATCATCCAGTGTCTGCGCGTACCATTCGACGCCGTTTACAGCAAAGTGGTCTGTCCGCAAGACGTCCATTGCTTTGTCTACCCTTGACGCAGAACCACAGACATCTCCGCCGCCAATGGTGCGATGACAGAAGGATGTGGACGGCAGAATGGAATGAAATTGTCTTTACTGACGAGTCACGCTTCTGTCTGCAACACCACGATGGTCGCATTCGAGTCTAGAGACACCGTGAAGAGAGGATGCTGAACAGCTGCGTTATGCGCCGCCACACTGGTCCTGCACCGGTTATTATGGTATGGGGCGGTATTGGATATCACTCTCGCACACCTTTAGTACGCTTTGCCGGTACTTTAAACAGCCTGCGCTACATCTCCGAGGTGTAAGAGCCAGTTGTCCTTCCTTACCTTCAGGGCTTGCCCACAGCCATATTTCAACAGGATAATGCGCGACCACACGTGGCACGCATTGTCCAACGGTTCTTCGTCAATCGCCAGATTGAATTGCTTCCGTGGCCGCCTCGCTCTCCGGATCTTTCGCCGATAGAAAACATGTGGTCCATGGTTGCTCTACGATTGACCCAGATTCCATCCCCAGCTGCCACAGCAGATCAACTTTGGCAACGTGTGGAAGCTGCTTGGTCTGCTGTACCCCAAGAACTCATCCAAAGTCTCTTTGAATCAATGCCGAGGCGTTTGGCAGCGGTGATCTCCAACAATGGCGGCTACTCTGGCTACTGATTTTGGCAGGAACCACACTTCACAGAAGTCTATAAATTTAATCATTTGATACTTGGTCAACATGTTATCTACAAAATAAATTTTGTTGTGATATCTCTTGTCTTTCTTGGTGTTGCAATTTGGGTGGCCAGCAGTGTATATAGATATGTATAAATAAAGTGTATATATGTATATTCAGTATCATTCTTGAGAGTTGTGCCCATCTATTTAATTAATTAATTACCGCCCTATTGGCGAACTTACAACCAGTGTACGAAATACGATTTCAGCCGTAGTTAATAACAACAGGTCACGACCCTGTGTTATTACACCTGTTCCTATAAAATTTGGTAAAATGTGCTAGTATACTTATCTATTTGTTTAGAATTTTGAAAAATATGCTAGTATACTTAAATATTTATTTTAAATTTTGTAAAATATGTTAGTATAATATATATTTATTTAAAATTTAGTAAAATATGTTAGTATACTGACCCATTAATTTAAAGTTCGGTGAAAATTGCTAACATCATGAAAATCAAATCTTTAATATTGTTGTTTAGATGAGATTAAATATTAATTTCCTTTGAAATATAAGCTTATTTTCCTTCAATAATATAGATTCAGTGATATTACAGATGCTTTAAAGATCGATGGTCACAAAATGTGCATCAATATATTGTAATTAACATGATTCAAATGCATATTATCAGTTCTGTACCCACACATGTCAATTTTAGACAAGATTGCAATTGTCCACATTTCTCGTAAAGATTTTATGAACTGCTTTATTTGAATTCTTGTTCACTAGGAATTCGATATTAATTCCGTTTCTTCTTCAACGAAGATTCAGGGATAGTTGAAGACGTTTTCAAGATTGATGACGGTGAAATTTGCATTCACGTATGATAATTAACATGATTCAAATGTATATTATCGATTCTGTGAACACACATGTAACTTTTAGACATAATTTCAGCTGTCAACGACTCACGCAAAGGTTTTACGATATACGGATTGACGTGAACTGAGGATTGAAAGGTTAACAATAATATCGCATCCCTCGATACCGGGGTAACTACAGCTTTCTATTCTCGAAGTTGGGATGCTTCCCAGTGGATCTATGATTTATTCTGGAGCTAAAAGGAACTCAAATTTTTCGAATTTTATTCATTAATATGTTCACTATAAATATTTTTTATATTGATTTTTCCCACCAAAGATGAAATTTCCCCCACTTTAAATATCTATCTGTGTATGCATCTGTATATATATATACACACATATATAAATAAATATATATATATATATATATAAGAGAAATTGCCATTTACGTTTAACAATTTTTTTAACAGAATGTCCGCAAAATTAGCGAGGAGTAGCCTTAATTTAATATGAAGTTTGCTTTGTAACTTAAAAAAGTGTTTCATATATATCCCTTAGCAACTAATCGAGACTCTTTAAATGCAATTTTGTTTTTAAATTTGAAGCTATTCTTATTTGTGTAATATTTAAGTTATATATGCAATCATGTATTCACTTGTTTCGTGGAAATGCCGTTCTTTTGATATTAAAATTGAGTTAAATAAAAAGATGAAAAAATAATGAGTTTCTTTTCATTTCTTTAACAAAAAAATTGATATTTCCTTAGCAAGAGTTACATTGTCAAGGCAATTTCAATTTCAGAATCGTAAAACAGTTTTATTTCAATTTAAATGCAATGTTTGCCGTATTTGGATTATAAAAGAACTTTATAAACAACAGAAAATTATGTTTTAATAGTTTCTCTTTGCAATAATATTACTTTTCTTCAGTGTATGCACTATAAAATTCATCACTTCTCTAAAGATTTTCTTTTTGTAGAACGCGAAATATAACTTTCACTCTACATAAAGTAAAGCATACTCATAAAGCAACCATTTTTCAGAAATAAAAATAGTTGTAAATGGAGAAAGGTTTTCACGGTTTGCAGACTTTATCATGCTTTTAGCATAAATATAAATACATACGAAAAGAGGGTTTGAGTCTCATACATATTTATCAAATAAAGCGTTTTCTTTGAGTCTAGAAAGTTTTGTAACTAACAAGTTATCTGTGAAAATGTTATACCATAAATGGGTTGAAAATTTTAACGAACCATTTAGATAGTTATTTTCGCTCTAAGTGATTTACGAGTATTTCGAATTTATATATACCAAATATACAACTTTGGAATGATAGCATAAAACGAAAATAGTTTTTAATGAACTCTAGTTATAATTTGCTACATAGAAGCTATTAGAAAAGAACTCATAATAAACCCCGATAATTAAGAGCTTTTAGGTTTTAACCACTTAAGTGTTTTATATATTAAACTATCCGTAACTTAAATAATTGGTGGAAACTCTGATTTCTTCATAAAATTTAAATTTTTTCAATCTATATAATTGTTTATCTTCTTTCTAAAATATTATTTGACTCCTGAATAGCCAAAAAGGGTTGAACAAATTTTTTAATGGTAATAACTTACCATTACAAATACTTTCAACTAAACCAATCAATATGTACCATCTTCGAACCATCAAGGAAAATACCTTCAAGGAAAAAAACCTTCAAGGAAAAAAACTCCATTGGATAGCACATATTGTCTTAAGTAGGTTCATCTAAAACAAGAAAAATTTTACGAGGGCGGATTATTATCTTTCTAGAATTAAATACTACGCTGCACGTGAATCTATATTTAAATTAAATTAATTCTTTTTCAATATCTTATTTTTTCCTATTTTCTAAATGTATGCAGAGGTACGTTTCTACATAACTTTCCATATATATCATGTATAATGACTTGAACTGCGTCTACTAACATTAGCAGGGCCTGAGGGAACCTAGTTGTATCGTATTGAGCTTCTTAAGGAGGGTGGTCCTTTCAAATCCCGAATGTATCTAGGCTGGATTTGACACTTTAAATCGACTTAGCGGAAAGTCCTTCCATGAGGTCAGAGGGAAGTAGAAGGTACGAGGCCTCCAGATGTCACCCCTGTGGGTTCTCGTTAAAGCCTGAAGTCATTGAGTTAGACTCCGACCTTTGTGGCTGGCATTGCAAACCAGAGCCTCATTCTCCCCTGTCCGCAGTCATCTATAGACCTGATCTGGCATGTTCCAGTCAGGGGGACATTAATCCCAACGTCATTAACTACATTAACCTTAACTGCATGCAGAGTCTTTCATAATTCTGGCAATGCAATTAAAGTAAATTTGCTAAATGAAGTAGACCAGAAAATTAGTGCAACTTTTTAAAGCAAATAAGTTTTTAAACATAATTTTTAAAACTACTTTGCCAATTTATCCGATTTTGCCTTAATGTCGAGAATGTTAAAAAATAAATAAAGTAAAATACACTGAGAAAAAAATCTTTGGAGTCATTTATTGGTTTAATTCTTGCTCATTTCACATCATACTGTCTTAAAGAGACAAATTAAATCATAACCAACATGTGGTCGTCCACCATTTTTCAATTCAATGTTATTCGATAAAATCTTAATTCAAATAAATATTACATTTTTCTTTATTAGTGATAAAAGCTCTCTTCACTGATTTAGAAACTCATGAGGCAAATACAATTGATGATCCACATAAATCTAACTTTTCCGATTATCAAAGGTCGTTGTTTCTCCAACTGGTGAAAAAAATGAGCATTTGGCTTCTATTATTGGAAGATTCTCCTAAGAAAAATGGTAATATATGCTCCATAGAGACTTGGAATTTTCTATGATTCTTCCCAAGAATCCATAAGTTGGTGAAAAATTCAATTTGTATTGATTTTGTAGATAACATATGTCTTTCAATAAAAAATATTTTTTCGCAAATAAATGCATTTCCATATATAAACAATGTTGCAAGAACCTTTCTTATATTTTTAATCACAAAATATTTTAGATTTACGACTACATATCTACACGGAACGCGCACTAAATGATCCACCATGCAAATTGAATATTTATGTATTCTAAAACGTTTCATCTAAAATAGTGTATAAAAGACATGTTCGCGTTCTTTACCTACGCATTCTGAAACAAAATTTACAAAATATTCGAAAACTAATGAGAATAAGACAAGTTAAACCCGCTTTAAGAACTAATTATGCAATTATAATAAAATATTATGGATTACTCGTAAAAAATTCGAGAAAATTTCGGGAGATTATGTCACTTTTTTTTTCATCTTTGCAACACGTGTCTAACTGAGTCTTTCGTTCTCCCTGGAGAATTCGTACGAAAATTCGTAAACAATTATTTTATAGGCTTTATGCTGGAATTGTTGAAAAATTTAAAGAAGAATATCCTAGGAAAAAATGCGATTGATAGGATTTCTATCTAAGAAATAGATGTTTTATTTATAAATGACTTTAATTCACAGGCTTGGTCATAACTTTCAACCGAAAATGCTTGCCGAAGTAGCATGCCGATAAAACAAACAAAAAAATTGTGATTAGGATACATATTCTTCAATAGAAGCATATTCATCGATATTTAACTGGACTCAAAACAGTTCACATTCGAATAACAACCGAAAGCAACAGGTGTCAGTAATAATGTAGTAACACACTTTCGTACCGACTGATTGACACAGTTTCATATACTAGAAATCTGTAACTGGCCAGTATGACAGCAGTTTGCATGAAGACAAAATGCTAAATATATAACGATTCTGAATACTGGATAATCTTCTCGATCATATGACTAACTCACCATATAACTAACAACACCTTATAAAACAATAACTGAGTTCTAGCATAAGTTGTATGACATTAGTTTAACCCTCAATGAGCTTGCTGATCATGTTACAACAAAATGAACTAATGATTTTATTTGAGATAAAGAATCTTTGCAATGCTTTTTAGAATACTTATTGGAATATATTTGGCTTCTTGATATGTACTAAAATTTCTGTTTGAAGTTACTTATTCAGTGTTACAGCTGTGAAACTCTTTAACGGAGGAGATCACCTTTGCACTCGAAAAAACACACTGATTTTTAAACAAGCTTAATGTGTTGTGAAAGAGTCAATTTGTAATTAATTTAAACCAATTTTTAGGGTGTATTGTGCAAAATTTATCTATTCGGAAACAAAAGCAGAACTGTTGGGAGATCATCAGAAATTATGTTATGATAAAAAAATAAATTTATTTTTTATGAATAATGAATCTTAGGTCAATACATTGAGCGAACATTTTTTTAAACTATAAAAGATATATATTAAATTATTTGTATATATTCTATCGATAGGATATGCTTTAATCTACACCTAAATTAAATACCATATTTCCCAGAAACATCTTTTTTCAGGCAAATGTACAAAAAATATCATAAATTTTTTCACAAAATATTCTTGTAAAAAAATTAGTAATATGTACTTACCTACATTTAGGTAGAAATTGTATAAAAATACTAGATATACATGTATACAAAATCTTAGCAATTTGTAACCATTAGTTTTGAAGAAATAGTGCTCAGAAGTTGGAAAATATCAGCTTTTGGAAAACGCCATTTAAAATCTAAAGTTTCAATAAATTTCTTACTATTAGCTTTATGCATTTGGCCATAAAAACAGGTTCTAATTGTAGTATCGGACTTTTTTCTATTATCTCGGTTAACATCCAGCTCCAAAGGTCATCGTTTTGACAATCTGGATACTTTGCAGAAAAAAGTAACGTGCGTTCTGAACAGCATTCTAGTTGAAGACTTCCAGGCGGGCATCTATGGGTGGCACAGTCGTTGGCAACGGTGTATCAATGCAGGGGGAGAATATTTTGAAGAATATTAAGTGTCTATAAAATTATCTTCAAATCGACGAATTTTATGGAATCAGTCTCATTACTTTCTGGACAGACTCTGTATATTATTTTAATCTTTCCATTGATATTTATTTTGTGTACACTTTATGAAGACGGTAATAAATAATTTTTGTATTTTATGATAAAACATAAATTTAATTTTGGATAATAAAAAAAATTAAAGAGTAAATTCGTGAAAGAAACATGTAAAAATAGTTGATTTTCCTAGCGTATTATTATAAACAACTTAAAACAATCCTTTTCATTATAGACGTCAAAAAGCATTATTTTAATCATAACATTACAATTTATTTGGTTTAGACTTATTTTATGTAGAAAAACACTAAGAGACAAATTGTGTACTTAATGAAGGGACAAAAAGAATTTTAAGTAGTTAAAATAATTTAAAGAGTAATTTCATGAAAAAGACATCGGAAATTATGTTTATTATACCAAGTTAATATTATATACTATAAACACTATCCTTGTTAGCAATTTGTTTTGTATACACTTCATAAAAACAGTAATTTAAAATCCATGTTCTTTATGATGAGATTAAAAAATAACATTATGTATTTAAATTAATTTAAAAGTAATTTCACTAAAATTACGTTACTAAAATCTAAAATTACATTCATTATCCTAAGTTACTATTATATAATTTTAAAACTATCCTTATTTTATAAAGTCGTCAAACACATTATTTTAATCTTCATATATCAATTTATTTTGTGTACACTTCATAAAAACAGTAAATGACAATTTCTGTTCTTTATGATGACATTTAAAAAAATACGTATTTAAATTAATGTAAAAGTAATTTCTCTAAAA
The DNA here is from genome assembly GCA_907164885.2 of Dolomedes plantarius. NCBI lineage: Eukaryota > Metazoa > Arthropoda > Arachnida > Araneae > Dolomedidae > Dolomedes > Dolomedes plantarius. Next base: position 80,843,616 of record OU015493.1, on the reverse strand, counting down.
TTACGTTGCTAAAATATAAAATTACATTCATTATCCTAAGTTGCTATTATATAATTTTAAAACTATCCTTATTTAATATAGTCGCCAAACACATTATTTTAATCTTTACATAGAAATTTATTTTGTGTACACTTCATAAAAACAGTAATTGACAATTTCTGTTCTTTATGATGACATTTAAAAAAAATTTCGTATTTAACCCTGCTGTTCTGTTCGGGTCAATATGACCCAAAATAAAATTTATACGTTCATAAAAAAATATAGTACAGGGATATTTTCATGAAACTTCTTGACATTGTTGGTAAATAATATAAATATGTACTCCTATTGGGATTTATGTTTCTTTGTACTTCGAAGGAATATTTTTCAATTTATACCTAATGTATCGTTCGGGTCAGTATGACCCAATGCAAAAAATCATCTATTTTTACTCAAACATGTTCCCTTTTGTTTGGAATAATTCAAAAGAAAATAATAACAATAGTTTCTCTAATTTATCCTATATTATTTCTCTATTTTATCTCTAAATTTATCTCTAATTTTCGAAAAGTACTTCATTGACGTATGTGTTTGGTCACATGACAAGAGAGCGTGTGCAAGGTAAAAAAATTGATACGATTTGCAGGGGGCCAAAATAGTTGCTCTTATTGCAGCGTTTCTTTTTTTCTGCTGTATTTCACTTTCTGATATACTGTAAAAGAGTTGTGCCTGTAAATGTGAAAAAAATGGCTAATCCATAAATTTGAGTCACGCTGGTATAGCTAAACTAATAGAAGCTTCTGACAGCGAAGAAGTATCCGAGTATGAAAATTATACAAGTGATGAAATTGAGAGTGAAAGTTCTGACAACGATTTTGATACCGATATTCAACAAACGAACTATAAAAAGAGTATTCAGACCAAGAATCGTGAAATAAAGTGGAAGTTTGATCCACTGCCACATTCTTCTCAATCAACAGCTTCTAATATTATAAAAACTTCTCCATGGGTCACAAGATATGCAACGGCAAGGATAACAGACGTAAAAAGTGCATTTGAGATAGTATTCAATTCTACGAAAACGAAATCATAAAAATGACTAATATTGAAGGAGAAAAGGTTTATGGAGAAATGTGGAAAAATATCGAAAGTAAAACTTTTCAAGCATATATTGGATTATTATTTTTAGCTGGTGTTTATAAATCATATGGAGAATCAACAAAAAGCTTATGGGATAAAGAAACTAGCAGAAATATATTTCGTGCGACAACGTCCCTTGAAACATTTTGCACCATATCGAGAGTTATTCGTTTTGATAATAAATCCAATCGTCAAGAAAGAAGAAATTTGGATAAATTAGCGTCAGCGCAAGATATCTGGGAAAAGTGGATAGAAATTATACCAAAATTATATAATCCGAATGAAAATATTACTGTAGATTAACAATTAGTAGGATTTCATGGCCGATGTCCTATCAAACAGTATATACCAAGTAAGCCATCTAAATATGGGATCAAAATATGGACTTTATGTGACAGTAAAACTTCGTATGTACTGAAAACACAAATTTACACTGGAAAAGAACAAGGGTCAAAGCCAGAGAAAAATCAGGGAATGCGAGTAGTGTGTGATCTTACTTATGGGTATTCGGGGCACAATATTACATGTGATAATTTTTTTACATCTTACAACTTAGGACAACTTCTTCTAAACCCGAAAATGACTATGCTTGGCACCATTAGAAAAAATAAATCAGAAGTTCCTGAAAAAATGCCAAACAAAGAAGTTCACAACTCATTATTTTATTTTACAGAAGACGCAACAGTTGTAAACTACATCCCAAAAAAGAACAAGAATGTTATTCTTATGAGCACTTTGCATCATGACAAAGAAGTTAGCAACAGACCTGACAAAAAACCATTAATAATCTTTGATTATAATTCAACTAAAGGGGCTGTGGATACTCTTGATCAACTTTGAAACACGTACACTTGTAAATAAAAACAAATCGCTGGCCCATGATAGTATTCTATAACATGCTTGATACTTCTGCGTACAATGCATTTGTTCTATGGACTTCAATACATAGTGAATGGAACGAAAACAAATTGACCAAACGAAGGCTATTTTTAGAAGAACTAGGAAAATCACTCATTTTTCCACACATTGAAGCAAGGCCACACCTACCAAGAAGTGAGGACTCAATAAAAATAGTGAAAGGAATACAGAGAAAAAGGGAAAACGTACCATTTGGATCTGCTGAGAATACTTCATTGTGTATGAAATGTGCAAGGAGCAAGCTCTGTCCATCAAGCAATGGCAACAAAACTAATATGTTATGCTGCAATTGTAAGAATCACGTTTGCAAATCTCATGTAATATATTACTATTCAAATTGTAAATAAAGGTATGTTTCAATTTCGAATATTTTTCTGTTATTTTTATAGATTATTATTATTGTAAGTTTCAATTTAAAATATTTTTCTGTTATTTTTATAGATGCTTTATATTATTAGATCTATTTTTAAACTTACATTACTATTGTTTAAACCATTTCTTAAATGGCACCTGTCATTTACTGCAAGAAAGGTTAGTTTTCTGAATTGGGTCATATTGACCCGAACGCTACATACGTGGAGTAAATACGAACAGAACAGCAGGGTTAAATTAATGTAAAAGTAATTTCACTAAAATTACGTTACTAAAATCTAAAATTACGTTTATTACCCGAACTTAGTCTTATATAATTTTTAAACTATCATTGTTTAATATAGTAGTAACATGCGTTATTTTAATATTTACATAGGAATTTATTTTGTGTTCACTTCATAAAAATGATAATAGATATTGTTTTTATTTTATCAAGGGACAAAAATAAACTTAATTTTACTGGTTTAAAATAAAGTAATTTAATGAAAGAAACATCTAAATGTAAGTTTGTTATCCGAACTTACTATTATATTGTACACTGCTTAAATCTATCCATGTTTATTTTCGACGTCAAAGTACTTGCTTAATATTAAGAAATGTATTTTGTGTAAACTTTATAAAATACGTAATAAGCCATTTTAGTGTTTTATTACGGGGCAAAAAAATTTAAATTCCACATATTTAATTCAATTTAAAGAATAATTTCATGAAAGAAACATCTAAAATTATGTTGAGTATCCTACCCTACTATTATATAGTTCTTTAAACTAACCATGTTTAGATTAGACGTCAAAAACACTACTTTAATATTTGCATATCAATTTATTTTGCGTACACTTCATAAACATTGTAATAGTCTATTTTTACACTTTATGAAGGAACAAAAAATAATTTAATTTTACTCTCTTATATTAATTTAAATACCAGTTTCATGAAAGAACTATCTAAAATTAAGATGATTACCTTTTCTTACTATTGCACACTTCTGAAAACTATCCTTGTTTAGTTTAGACGTCAAAAACATTTTCTTAATTTCTAACATAGCACTTTTACCGTTTAAAATAGCACATGTGGGAAGAAATGAAGACACTCTTTTACATTTAAAAACACAAATACTCTTAAATTTCCGCAGCAGTCATGTCTTATTTTCGTAAATATCAATGGACAGAAAGTCCTGAAAAAGTAAAATAGTTCGCTTGATAAATCAAATAACGTGAAGAGTTCGCTTTTGCTAAAGCATTCTTTGAGATAAATAGAAGAAAGTACCAACATTGATTCACTTTAAGCAATTGTAAGTAATTCTTTCAAATATCAATAGCGAAAAGCGAAAGAAGATAGCTTCCATTCGGAATAATCAGGAAGCCATAACGAGCATATTTTTTGAATGTTACTAGAAAGTGGAAATATTTTCTGCCACCTGAACATCATCTAGCATTTCTTCCCCAGATGGGAAAAATCTAAAATAGTTTTCTCTGTAAAAATATGTCATTTAAAACGTTCCTCGAAGGCTCTTGTAAAATTTTTGATTATTAAAAATTCCGTAGACCATTTCAATGTACATTAATCTGTGAATGTTTTTAGCGAATTCTTTAGGTTAATGCATTGGACAATTTATAACATGCATTCAGAAAAAAATTACACTTTACAACATTCTTTTTTCCAAACTAAAAGCATTACCTCTCATAAAAATCATTGCCTTCTGAATGATATATGTAAATATAATCATGTCGATGGTGCCTACCAATTTTTTCCACATTCCATTAACAAGGAATATGCCTGCGTACACAATGCATATGATACACACCATTAAATGACTGCGTTGTTAGACTGAATCTTATTCTGCTACAACAACAATAAATAAATTATATATATATACGGCAAACGGGTAGTGAAGAGTCTGAACATGTGCACCTCGAAGCCCGAATTTTAAATTTTATTACTGTTAATATTTAATTAATATAAAACCACCAATTTTTGAAGGGTGAGTCCAGAACTGGAAGAGCCTCCCAGCCGTCTTTCCGCCATATTTGAAAATGTCGAAATCGATGTACTTTTTTTCAAGGAAGTACATATATGTTACAAATTTGGAAAGCGCTTTAAAAACTGCTAATTTTTTCTGCGTACACTTATTCTGTTACTTCAATAATTTTAGAGTTATTTGGATTCTAATCATGAGATCATCCAATCATCCGATGTAAACAAAGCGTGATTCATTCACAGCGTGATTCTCACTAAAAATGGATAACTGAAAAGATGTGTCATAGTTGGTCTAATTTGTTATTCTTTTCCTTTAAATTTTTATACTTTTAATTCAATCTTTTTAATCATAAATAGATCATTTTTTAATTTCGAGTTATTATTTACGTTAAAAAATGAAGCAAACTGACCCTTTGAAATTCGGCCATGTTTTTTTCGATGTAATTTTTTTTTCAATCCCCGTTACGTATTTGTAAAGAGCCTTAAAAGCTTTTAGTTCAAATTTTTTAATCATAATTAGATCATTTCAAGATGTACTAATTTTTCGGGGGATATTTCGCCAGTTAAAAGTGAAAAGAAATTTTAATTCAAGTAACTGTCATTCGTATGTGAATCGATTCGGTTTGCGTAGATTTTTCGCGCCATTTTGAAAAACCAATTTGAGAATACTGTTGGATTCGTAAGTTGAAATTTTTATTTGAAACTATTATTTTTTAATATAATTGTTGAAATCATATATAATTGAAATTTTACTGATTAGAAACATCAATTTGAAGTGTGTATAATGTTTTTAAACCTTCTTAATATTATTGAAAGAAGTAATAAGGTTTTAATAAAATTTATATCTTTTATAATAGAAATGTTTTTTTTGGTGCTTTTAATTGCAAAAAAAATTTTATATTTCTTATTAAATAGTATGTTTTATGAATGAAAAAACTTATTACTTCGTTGATATAATTATTGAAATCATATACAATTGAAATTTTACTCATTATAAACATTGATTTGAAGTGTGTATAATGTTTTAAAACCATCTTAATATTATTAAAAGAAGTAATAAGGTTTTAATAAAATTTATTTCTTTTCATAAAAATATGTTTTTTCGATGCTTTTTAATTGCATAAAATATTTTCCATTTCTTATTAAATACATTGCTCAAAAAAAATTAGGGGAGCAAGCATAGTTAAGAAAACCGTGCAAAACAGCAACGTATTGGCATAAAATGGATAGTACACGCGTATCAATGCGCAATACAGAAAAAAAGACGTAAAAACATTTGTAAATAAGCTTTAATTCTTTTGAAATATGGAAAAAGCATGAAAAGAGGATTTAGGGCAACAATTTGGTTACGTGTGAACTATTAAAAAAAGTATTGTTTAGAAGTGATGCAAGATTTTTAATATGGCGTGTGGTCTCCTCGAACAGCTAAGACTGCTGCACACCTGATTTCCATGGATGCAATGATGTTATCAATAACACTTTGGGGAATACTGTTCCACTCCTCAAGAAGTGCAATCTCCAAGTCTCGGAGAGTAAAAGAAGGCATTGTTCTCACAGCAATGCGTCGTCCGAGCATGTCCCAAACATGCTCGATATGATTCAGGTCAGGAGATCACGCTGGCCATTCCATACGCTGTATTGTTTCAGCTTCAAGCATGTTCTCCACAAGACGACCTGTATGTGGTCTGGCATTATCATGCTGGAAAACAAAGGAATCTCCAATGGCTGCAGCGAAAGGTATGACATCGGGTCTCAGTATCTCGTCTGCATACATTCGGACCGTCAAAGTACAATTCCGAATGATATGCAGGTCCGTACGTCCACCTATGCTGATTCCACCCCACATCATAAAACCAGCTCGTCTGTATTGTGACCTTTCACAAACGAATGTGGGGTTATTTCGAGTGCCCCTTTCCTTTCATACCAAAACACGTCGGGTGTCACACTCTAGACTGAATCGGGACTCGTCTGTAAACAGCACTTGGCTCCAGTCATGTTGCTCCCAATCTCGATGTTCAGAAGCCCATCTTCTTCGGGCCGCACGGTGGTGTGAAGTCAACGAATGCAGACCATTGGCCTACGCGCATAGAGACCTCTGTGATTAAGCCTATAACGTACTGTTTAGCTGGACACCATTCGTCCTGTTGCCAAGAGCAACTGTCCTTGCAGCTGAGTAGCATTGTCTGTTCTGTTTCGACGAGCTGTTAACAGTATATACTGGTCATAAGTTGCTGTAGTGGCGCGTGGCCGACCTTGCCCTGGTCGACGTCTAACATTCTATGTTTCTTGGAGTCGATTCCACAGCCTTGCAAAGACACATCTGGCGACTCCAACAGCGTCCGTGACACTGCGTTGTGTTTTCCCGGATTCAAGTCTGCCTATAATACACCAAGCCATGGATTCCGGTAAATCACGTTGTTAAGACATTTTCAAGTCACCTTTTCTCAAAAAGAATAACTGAGCAATCGAATTTCACAGTTAAGGAAGTGAAACAGACGTTTCTGCAACATCCCAATTTCAGTCCTTATGTTCTTTTTCTGGTTTTAGACGTCATAAACTTTGATTTGCATATGATTTTTGCTTCTTCGGTTTCCTGCTATGCTTTAAATTAAGGATGATTTATTTTTTGTTACTTATCGGTGTAAGTATTTGCGTAATTTTGTTAAAACCATGTGCTCCCCTAATTGTTTTGAGCAGTGTGGTATGTTTCATGAATGAAAATTATAACTTGATTTTTCTTATTTGATTTTTTAATTTTAATGCTTTTACAACCTTACAGAATTTTTTTTATGTTAAAATATGGTTTAAAATGAAATTGCATATGACGGTAATGCAGAATTATTATTATTTTTTGTTTGTCGCTTATTTATCTCATCTGATGAAATGTATTTGGTACATCTTCTTTAGATGCATCCCCTGCCAAGTTTGGCGATTTTGTGTGACACGTTTTAACCATGCTATTTTGGCGAGATTTTATTTTAATGTGTTGATTTTTTAAATAATATTTTTGTATTGGTAACTCAATTTTTTCTTTGCAGATTCAACAACCGTTGCCTGCTGTTTCATTTGGTTCTATTTTTTTATTTCATTTTCTGTAATTTTGCAATTTTGAATTTAATCTCAGTTTCTTTTCATTTATTTGCTTTTATTTTGTGCCTAATGTTTTATGTTCTTAGCATTTTTCTTTGAAGATGCCACAGCCTCCCAGCAAAAAAAAAAATTCTTCGGACACAACAGCGACAGAACAGACAACGAGAGCAAAGTAGAAGAGAAGCTGAATCTACCCCGGAAAGAGAAGCGAGACTGCAAGCGAACAGACAACGAGAGCAAAGCAGAAGAGAAGCTGAATATATTCCGGAAAGAGATGCGAAACTGGTAGAAAACAGAGAACGCGAGCAAAGAAGAAGAGAAATTAAATCGACCCCGGAAAGACAAACGAGACTAGAACTAGAAAAAGTGCTGCTCGAAGGCGCGTGTACACAAATTTTGAAAATGCAGATTTTCATTACGACCCATCGGCAAATTACATATCTGATCCTTTATGTGCCATTGGTTCCATGTCTGAAACATGCAAACATTGTGGAGCAAAGAAGTGGAAAGGTGTAGCCCCAGGTATGTGTTGCAGCGGAGGAAAGGTTCAACTGCCAAAGTTGATGGATCCACCTGAGCCCCTAAGTCCTTTACTAAATGGAAATTCAACAGACGCTAAACATTTTCTTTCAAATATAAGAAGATACAATTCCTGGTTCCAGATGACCTCTTTTGGGACAATAAAAGAGATCCTCGAGGACGGGTGCATGCCTACATTTAAGGTACAGAGTCAGGTTTATCACCGAATCGGCAGTCTGCAGCCTCTATCGGGGGACGTGCCTAAATTTCTACAAATTTACTTCTTTGGAGATAGTACATAACAAAAAGCGCATCGTTGTGAAAACATACCACAAACGAGAGAGATAGTACTGCAGTTGCAAAGTATGCTGCAAGATCACATCCAGAGCTTTAAATCGGCAATGGATAAGATTAGCCCATAATTAAAATTAGTTATATTAGCTGACAAAACCCCACTCGGTGAACGTTAGAGGCGTATCAATGCACCCGTAACAGAAGAAGTGGATTTGATTATGGTGGGTGAACAACATGGACAATATGACATAGTTATAGAAGAAAAAAGTGGCACCGTCAAGAAAATTCCAGAGACACACAGGTCCTACGACGCTTTACAGTATCCACTCATCTTTTGGCAGGGGGAGGATGGCTATCATTTTGAACTGCGACTAGCAAACCCAACTACAGGATTGCCCCAAACTAAGAAGATCTCTGCTATGCAGTACTATGCTTACAGGATGATGATAGGTTCTTCAAATGTCAACACTTTACTGAGAAGCAGAGACCTGTTCCACAAATTTGTTGTCGACATGTACGCAAAGATTGAATAGGAAAGACTATTTTACATAAAACTAAATCAGAGGACTCTAAGAGTTGAACAATATGCTCATTTGAGGGATGCGGTCATGAATGATGGAAATATATCCGACATAGGCTAGTTGATCATCTTGCCTTCCAGCTTTACAGGAGGTCCCAGGTACATGCACGAGAGTACTCAAGATGCCATGATCTACGTGAGAAACTACGGCAGACCAAACCTCTTCATCACTTTCACCTGCAATCCAAACTGGGCAGAGATACAGTAAGAACTATTTGTTGAACAAAAACCGTAGGATCGCGATTATTTGTTAGCAAGAGTGTTTCACCAAAAGCAAAAATCACTTATGAGTCTCATCACAAAGGCAAAGATTTTTGGAGAAGTTAGGAGGTGTCATATGTACAGGATAGAGTGGCAGAAGCGAGGAATTCCTCATGCTCACATTCTGATTTGGATCAAGGACTCCCTACACTTTCATCGTGTGGATGACTTTATCAGTGCATAAATCCCAAATGAACTCGAAGACCCGCACCTTTTTTCCATTGTAACTAAGCAGATGGTGCACGGCCCTTGCGGATCCATAAATCCCACCTCTCCATGCATGAAAGATAGAATTTGCATTAAACGATACCCGCGCCAATTTTTGAAAGAGACGCAAACAGGAGAAAACGGATATCCCCTTTATCGGCGCAGATTACCAGACGACGAGGATTTAAGGCTAATATCATTTATAAAGGATTGTAAATGTCTATAGGCAATACGTGGATTGTCCCGTATTGCCCTCTACTAACCAAAATTTTCAATGCCCATATAAACGTAGACTACTGTAATTCAGTTAAATCTATCAAATATGTCTGTAAATATGTAAACAAAGGTTCTGATATGGCTGTTTTTCCAGTGACTAGTGAAGAGAATGTCTTAAATGAAATTCTCCAGTATGAAATGGGAAGATATATCAGCAGCAATGAAGCGGTATGGCGAATACTCAACTTTCCTATTTATGAGCGCAACCCCACAGTGATTCATCTGACCGTCCACCTTGAGAATGGCCAGAGAGTCTACTTCACACCAAAAAACGCTGCTCGACGTGCCCAAACACCTCAGGAAACGACACTCACGTCTTTCTTCGGACTTTGCACCCAAGATGAGTTTGCACGCACCGTGTTGTACAATCAAGTTCCCAAATACTACACTTGGAACAATGGAAACAAGAAGACGTTGTACCTGAGCAAACAGGAATAAGGTCCAGCGATGCACTGGACCGGGTGTACACCGTCCATCCAAACAATTCAGAGGGCTTTCACCTGAGCCTCCTGCTGCATGAAGTACCAGGCCCAAAATGATGTGAAGTTTTGAAAACATTTCAGGGATGACTCAGCAAAATTTACAAAGAAGCCTGTCAGCTTAGAGTACTTTTGGAGAACGATGACCACTAGAACAATGCACTCGAAGAAGCGGCTGCATGTCGATCACCAAATGTTTTACGGAATCTGTTTCCTGTAATGCTACATACATGTTCCATATTATCACCCGAACAGCTATGGATGAATCATAAGGAGAACCTGCCCGAAGACATACTGCATCAAGCACGCGTGCAGCAGCAGAATATGTATCTGGACTACAGTGACGACATCTTCAACAGAGCGCTAATCTACTACATTGAGGACAATATTATATTGATGGGTGGATCGGACCTAAAAAGCTTTGCTCTTCCCGAACCCAACCGAAGCCTTGATTCAGTCCTGACGAGTGAAGAACGTATGGAGATAAATTATGATATGAATGTACTCGCAATATAGATAGAGGAAAATGAGCCGAAAATGTTCCCAGATCAAAAGGAAGCATTTGACAAGATCACAACAAAAGTTTTCAATAGTCGCTTATTATTTTTGGATGCTCCGGGCGGTACAGGGAAGACTTTTCTCATCAATCTTCTTTTGGCTAAAGTGCGACACAGAAACGAGATTGCCCTGGCTGTTGCTTCTTCGGGCATTGCTGCAGCACTATTGAAAGGAGGGAGGACAGCTCACTCGGCTTTCAAGTTACCCTTAAATCTTCCAAACACAGAGACTCCTATATGTAACATTTCAAAAAATTCAGGAAAGCCAAGGGTTCTGAAGCATTGCAAGTTAATTGTCTGATATGAATGCACCATGTCCCATAAAGCCGCATTCGAAGCACTTGATGTCACATTGTAGGACATCAGATGTAACAATTATAGAATGGGAGGCTGCCGACTTTCGACAGACACTTCGGTTATTCCCCTTGAAACCAGGGCGGATGAAATGCAGGCCTGCTTAAAATCGTCTTACGTGTGGAATGACATCCAAAGACTTGGTATTTCAACAAACATGTGAGTTAATGTCAATGGTGATCCCACAGCCCAGCAATTCCCAGATAACCTTCTACAACTTGGAAATGGAGCCATTACTGCTGATAATACAGAATGTATAGCCATGGAAACGATTGGATTGATTGTGACAACTCAACAACAGCTGAAAGAGGCAGAGTTTCCAAATGTGGCCCAGTACTTCACTAATCACACATGGCTGTGCAAAGAGCAATCCTTGCCCCAAGAAACGAAGATGTCAACGTCATCAATAAGCAACTTTTATAAGAATTGCCAGGTGAAGCTCAAATTTACAAATCTATTGACACCACCTGTGATTCAGAAGAGGCGGTACACTACACCACATAACTTTTAAATACATTGGAGCCATCTGGAGTACCATCTCACATATTAGAGCTAAAGATTGGTGCACCAATTATGGTGCTGAGAAATCTGCATCCACCTTCACACTGGAATGGAATCAGACCTGCTGTAAAGAATATTATGCCGAATGTGATTGAAGCCACCATTATGACAGGACATTCTGCAGGCGAATTATTCCCAGGATACCAATCATCCCTTCCGATATCACATTTCAATTTAAAAGACTTCAGTTCCCTGTCCGTTTAAGTTTCGCCATGAGCATTAACGAAGCACAAGGGCAATCACTAAAAGTAGTTAGACTCGATCTTCTTAAACCATGTTTCTCCCATAGTCAACTTTATATGGGTTGTTCTAGAGTTGGAAAAGCCGAAAATCTCTACATCCTAGCTCCAAATGGAAGAACAATAAATATAGTATTACCTAAAGCTCTCTAAACTGATATTTCAAGCAAGAAAAGTGAAAGAAGAATGAAGTGAATTTTATTAACGCTATACAGACTTTAATATAGCATTCAATCCAACAACATGAATGGTCAAGCCACAGATCAAGAAGTGTTAATTTCATTTATATCAGCCTTTTGAAAGACACAAATAAGAGGAGCATTTGTTTTTCTCGCTTTCAACTGTTGTTAGTGTATTTAGGCCTGTAGTGTATAATAATGTTTAATTTCTATTTGTATAATTAAATTTTTTCCCACTGTCTGAATATTTTTTTCTCTCTTCAAATTAATGTAGATAATGATCTTGAAAAATGATCTTGAAAAATGACTTGAAAAATGATCCAGATATTATAAAAATTTATTGCTTTTTACATTATTTTCAACTCATAAATGATTTAAATGTAGATATATAAAAGCTTTCACATTTTATTAGTGTATTTAGGCCTGTAGTGTATAATAATTTTTAATTTCTATTTGTATAATTCAATTTTTTTTCCCAGTGTCTGAATATTTTTTTTCTGTTCAAATTAATAAAGATAATGTTAATGTTTTTTTACAAGGACTAATTTTTTGTTGACTTGAAAAAATGATTAAGATATTATAAAAATTGATTGCTTTTTACATTATTTTCAACTCATAAATGATTTAAATGTAGATAATGTTAATTTTTTTTACAGGAAGTAATTTTTTCATGACTTGAAAAATGATTCACATATTTAAATTGATAAATGATTTTACATAGTTTATGAAGCTGCTTTGAAATGGTCAGTGCATTCTAAAAAATTTAAATTCAAGTGAACTGGGATTCGAGTGTGAAGTAATTCGAAACATGAATGGAAAAGCCACAGATCAAGAAGTGTTAATTTCATTTGAAAGACACAAATAAGAGGACCATTTGTTTTTTCTCGCTTTCAACTTTTGTTAGTGTATTTAGACCTGCAGTGTATAATGATAATCAATTTCTATTTGTATAATTAAATTCTTTTTAGTAAATTTTGCATAATTATTTGAATTATTCGTCTGAGCGTATCAGGGCGTAATTTTTATGCTACAGAATCCATTATAAAATTAAATGACTTGAAAATTTAAGGAAACATCTCTCTACTGGGGAATCCTCGCCTTGCAAATATCGCAAAAGGTGGATAAGGCGCCTTTGCTGTACGCCTACCGTGGTGTGGAAATCCACAATGGCGTCATAAAACGACAGTTAGTGGCCACGTTTGCAGTTTTGGTATCTTTGGATATACTGTGTTTCCTTTTTTTTTAAATTTTGCATTTTTCATTTTAATCTCAGTTTTCAGGTAAACTTCTTCAGAAATTTATTTTGTTTTTGTATTTCTATAATTTTAAAACATGCTTTTCATTTCATTTTCTGTAATTTTGCACTCTTGATTTTAATCTCAGTTTTATTTCAGGATCTTGAATTTATAGTTTTGATTTAAGTTGTGTTTATGTTTTATTTATGCCGTGTTTCTTTTTCTGTAATTTTGAACTTTTGAATTTAATCTCAATTTTAAGGTAAACTTTTTCAGCAATTTCTTTAAGCTTTTGTGCATCAAAAAAGTTTGTTGAACAATGTGTCTAACATTGTGACTGTCCTGTGTTGCCACTCTGCCAATATTTAAAGGCAAAAAGAATGCAAGAATACAACGTTAATTACAATAATTTATCAAAAATCTATAAATTACACAAAAGTGTTTTTTAGAAGTCTTTAATCTGTAGAATTTTTCTTCTGCTTGCGACTGTTTGCAGAACATGGGATGCGTGCTTCGATTCTCTGACATTGATTGCTGAATAAAAATATACGTTACGATTTCTTTTATAAATAAATAAATAAATAAATAAATAAATATACATATATATGTGATAATATTACTAACTACCTATAATCGCCCATTCTGTGCTTCATCTCTGCCATGGTAACCCGTCCTTCTTGTCTTGACGTAAACGCTTCGCCTTCCACTTACTAACTTCCTCCGCCAATTCTGGCAACCTCTTTCACCTAATTCTATTTTGGCGCTTTTTTGGAGAGACGCGAGCTGGCTACGAACTGATTAAGATCTGTTAATCTTTACGTCAAATAAACTTCAGTTATTCGTTATGATTTGGAATCTTTGTTATGGCCTCGATTGCAGTATTTTCACGAGATGTCCACTCCGGACATTTCATATATATATATATATATATACATATATACACTCAAGAGCCAAAACATTATGACCACCCCTACATTTTGCAATGAATTCGCCTGGATGACGTGGAAGGCACGTGATCAGGTGGAAGTGGTATTTAACTGCTGCTGGAGAGTCTGAAGAATCATTCTTTCACTTACTTCTGTGTGTGATGGGAAAGGATGCGGATCTAAGCGACTTTGATAGAGAGCAGATTGTAATGGCTCGAAGGGTCGGAACAAGTATTTCCGAAACTGCACGACTCGTGGGTTGTTCGCGACCTACAGTTGTTAGTACTTATGCAAAGTGGATGAATGACGGTGAAACCAGCAGTAGACGACATGGTGTTGGACGTCCACACGCTATCAAAGAAAAAGGTCGTCGGAGACTGTCTCGCATGGTGAAGCAAAACCGGAGCCAGACAGTGGCTCAGCTGACAGCCCAATAAAATGCAGGGCCAAGTAGAATAGTATCGCAGCACACTGTTCAGCGGACACTGTTGGATATGGGGCTACGCAGCAAACGTCCCACTGGCGTGCCTTTGCTGACCAAGCGTCATCGCCAACTGCGCCTGCGCGTGGCCCGGGAACATCGCGACTGGTCCATGGATCAGTGGGAGAGAGTTGCCTGGTCAGATGAATCATGGTTTGTCATTCATCATGCCGATGGCCGTGTCAGGATACGCCGTCTTCCAGGCGAACAGTTGCTCCCTCAATGTACAGTAGGTCATACACAGGCCGGTGGTGGCAGTATTATGCTTTGGGGGACGTTCTCTTGGGCGTCTCTGGGACCCGTGGTTGTGGTAGAGCAGACCATGAATGCTACAGGATATCTGAACATCATTGCGGACCAGTTGCACCCTTGCATGGCCTCTGTTTTTCCAGCTGGAAATGGAATGTTCCAACAGGACAACGCCCCGTGTCACAAGGCTAAAATTGTGTTGGAGTGGTTCCAGGAACATGATGCTGAATTCCAGTTAATGTCCTGGCCGCCTAACTCACCGGATCTCAATCCGATTGAACACATTCGGGATGTCATGGGACGGCAGCTCAGAGTTCGAAGACCACCAATTCGCAATATCTCGGATTTGCGTGACCGTTGCTTAAACATCTGGTACAATCTGTCTCCGGCCATCTACCAAAGACTTGTGGCATCCATGCCAAGGCGTGTTGAAGCTGTGTTGCACGCCAAAGGTGGGCCAACTCGTTATTGACAAGTGGTCATAATGTTTTGGCTCTTGAGTGTATATATATATATATATATATATATATATATATATATATATATATATATATATATATATATACAGAGGCTGTTCACACATTTTTTAGACGATGTATCACACCGGTCCCCCGACAGTGACGATCCCATCTTGGAAGAGTGCCCCATCATTAGAAAAAGGATCTACAGTGCCCCAACTAACTTCACGGAAAAATCCTCTACCAGAGAGGAGAGTCGACACCTAACCCCAAGGTTTTCTTCAACTAAAGGACGTGAGTGTTTTCTCTTGTTTTTGTCGGGTTCAGATCCCACGGTTGCTTTTGATGGTTAGTGCGGGGTTTACGTGATTGAAATAAAGTATATTTTTTTATAGGAGATTTTTGTTTTAGAGAATTTTTGTTTAGTTAGTTTTACGCTCCCTGAATCAAGAAGTTAAACTAAATGGAACCTTTTTTAATTTACTGGTGTTTTTGATAGTGAGTGGATCAGCTAATATGTTAATTAAATTTGATGAGATAAAAATGTAAATATTAGGATAGTGTAAATAAATAAGTTTTTTTTTGTTTTAAACCGTGAATCAGTATTATTTATCTACTGTGTGTTCAATTATGAGCAAAGTTGATTTAGTAGATCAAACTGGTTTTAAAATTGTTCGCAAATTGCTAATCACGTCCAGAGCTTCCGGATGCAAAATAAATAATTTGAACACAACGCACCCAACTACCCCTTTATAAAAATAAATAAATTATTGTACTACCACAAATATATCACGCCCTATAAAATAAATGGACGAGCAATACCACATTCCTGATAGTCATAACTGATAAAAATCAATTACAAAGATTTATTTAAAATATAATTATAACATCTTTGATAGAAAAAACCTTTTTCAAATACTAAATTTAGACACACTGGTTGTATTTAATCCAATTTCACTTACTTCACTTATAAAATTGTTCCTTTCTACGGCTAATTAATGTTCACTTATCAAATTATTTTGGTAATAATTACAGGTAATTGCTCGTATATAAGACATAAACTCCAGCTGTATAATTATCTTTAAATATTATTAATATCTATTTAAGAATTCAAACTTTAAGATATATCTTATTTTTTTCTTTTTGTGAATCTTAATATTCAAATTATAGCTCATATTTATCTTAAATATTAATTTTGATTAAACTTAACACTAATATTCTTTATTAATGAGTCAAAATAACGGATAAAGGTCAGACTTACTATTTACAGTACTTAATTATTAATTATCTGATGTTACAGAGTCAATATTTTAAACCGAGCTCGCAACAAACAGAAGTCATGCAGGAAAGAACAGTTTTTGACATCCTTTTAAAAATGCTCCGAAGGCAATTCTGAGCTTTGAAAAGAAATTTACTATTTCTACAACAAGATTTGGGACATAACTTAATGGATTTACTTTGATTTCTGAAAAAGATAAGAAACAGCATGTTCTTATTTTTATAAAAATAAAAGAGTTTAAAAGTACTTTTCAATAACGAACTCCATTAACAAATATTGGAGTTAAAAATAAACCTTTTTGAGGACCACAGTGCTCTAAGTCACGATAGAGAAGTCTCTGAGTCAACTCGGAATGTTGCAATCGCTTAGTATCGATTTTCGACCATAAATTAAAACGTACGTTTTCAATAAAAATTATTTGGAAGAAAACTGTTTACTGAGTTTCAGAAAATTAAACAGGAATGACGCTCGCATGAAAACAGATTACTGCACAAATAGAAAATGTCTGTGATGGAATGGTAGAGGAAAGTACTGAATTAAGAGTTGTGAAATACAGTAAAAAATTCCAGATACATTAGGAAAATTTAAAAAATAATTATCTAATACTACATCATTTTAAGTGTTTACGATAAACATAATTTAAATAAAATTGAAATTGAAAAAGAAGGTTATGCATCGCGAAATTCACTTAGATGCTTGGCAATAAGTATATTGATAAAAAATGTTTATTTCGTAATTTATCTAAATCCATTTTATGTTTCGCAATTACTGAATTTATATGTGTGACTAAATTTATATTTCATCTTGTTTGTTTAGATTCATGGATAGTTAAAGAATTTATTTAAATAATCAAAATGTGTTTCATTAATTAAAAATATTCGAACAAACACGTCCATATGTTTTTTAAAACTTCCCAGTCATCAAATAGGGAAAAATAGCTATTAATTTCAAAGTATAATATATATATATATATATATATATATATATATATATATATATATATATATATATATATATATATATATATATATATGAAGCGGTGAAAAGCAAAGTGGTGTAAGTCACATTTTCAACTTTTTTCAGCTGAGGGTAGAAATGCAATCCCAATGTTCAATTTATAGTGGAATTGGAAATAATTATTATTTGCAATATTATAATAAGTAATATGAATTATAATTTGCAATATTATAATAAGTAATATGAATTATAATTTGCTGAACTTATAGTGGAATTTCTTGTACATTTTGCAGTAAAACGCTTTGAACTTACACCACTTGAATTACTGACTTACGTGGGTGCGTGAGCGTTATTTAATACTCAAAAGGGTAATCGTTGCACTTCAAAAGTAGTTGTAAAATTTAAAGTAATTGCAATATCTGTTTTACTGCATTATATGCTTAAATTAACTAAAGTCTATCATATTATAACGCACGAATTATTAAGCAGGAATACGTATCTAAAGAGCTAAGTTTGGCTGTAAAAATATAACTGCCCAGTTTTGAGATAGATATCCCATTTCTCGAAATACAAATACGTCAGACCCAAATGTGTAAAACATTGATATACTAAGAACTACTAGAAAGGGGAATTATCTCTAAGCAACACGAGAAATACTGTAATGGCTTCTTGGACTGACGCCCACAAAATGCGCTTAAGTATGCCGTAAACGTTTTCGATTTCTTTTAGGAGAAATTCCTCTAGGGTGAAATTCTTATAGAAACACGTTTTACATTTTATAGAAACAAGAGATACAAACAAATATTTTGCTCTTTTCAATATTAGGTAACATTTATTTTTAAAAAAATGTATCATTTGTTGTTCCAAATATGATGTTTTTTTCTACATTACATTAAATTTATAGTAAATTTAATAGTAAGTAATTATAGAAACAAGTGTTACACAAATATTTTCATCTTTAATTATTATATTAATAATCAAAAGCATTAATTAAAAATCAGAAATAATCTAAAATAATGCTAATATCTGAGATAATTGTTCGTACCTTATAGTAAATGACCTGATGAGTTGCAAAACTTAAATTTGCAAACATACATTGTATGTTTTGAAATTTAGACTTAATATTTCTTAGACAGTTATACATATTAATCCCTCTGATAGTTTTTAAATTTCTTAAAATTTTGACGAAAGTGTGAAAGATCATATAATATATATATATATATATATAACGATAAAGATATAAAAGTGACAATGGACTTTTGCGCTTTCGGTTTATCAGAACGAGCCTTATAAAAACGGCATCCAAGAACACTGAACGCACTTTGGAAAACGGTCCAAGGGAAATGGAGTAAAAATGAC
The DNA here is from genome assembly GCA_907164885.2 of Dolomedes plantarius. Classification (NCBI taxonomy): domain Eukaryota; kingdom Metazoa; phylum Arthropoda; class Arachnida; order Araneae; family Dolomedidae; genus Dolomedes; species Dolomedes plantarius. Next base: position 80,824,690 of record OU015493.1, on the reverse strand, counting down.
ATGACAGTATTAAGAAAACGTTTACTTTCATGAAAAATTCGAGGGAGAGCTATTGTGAAAAACCATTGCTATCAGATAGAAGTAAATCGCCGCAGAAAATACGGTGTTTATACATAAAACTTTACTATAAAAATCATTTCCATAAAGTGTGAACAACCTTCTGTAGAAATACAGAGGCTGTTCACACATTTTTTAGACGATGTATATTGTATTCACAAAACTAAATTACAAAAAATTCTTGTGTTTGAAATGTCCTATTAGACATCCCTTATTCTGAACTATCTTTCGACACCGCAATTTCCAGGATAATAATGTCTTTTAAAGTGTCAGAAGAGGTATTCTATCCCATTCCTCCTGAATAGCTTTCCAGAGTCCTGTAAGGGTTTTGGGACGACGTTTGGATAACGCAAATTTTAAAAGTACGAAATCACAAAAATCCATAGGTGATACATCGGGAGATTTAGTAGGGATATCAGTGAAGTGTATGGCCTTGATACCAGTTTTTTGTTCCATTTCTTTTATGAAATTTACAGTGGATTTTGATGTGTGACTGCTAGCTTTGTCCTGATGGAGTCTCACAGATTGATCGCACTGTGGGTAAAGCGATGGTATTTCATTCAGAAAAATTGGTGATAAAATATGTTCCTGGTAGTATTTGGAGTTAATCTTGACTTTTTTTCCACTCTCTTTATTTTTAACTTGCCATTATAAGAAAAACCAGCAACAATCATGAATCCCTTAGAAAAACTTTCTTTCGATTCTTTGAACCATGTACTTAAATTTTTTTCTCCCCTTTTAAGATAGTAAATGTTTCTTTTTTTGTTGCAATCATTTAAATACACCCATGATTCATCTATTGTGACAATTGTTTTCCATTTTTCTTTGGATAAGTGTTTCTCATATAGAATTCTGCAGCGTGTCATGCGTTCAGCGATATGATTTGGAAGAAGACGATGCACACTGCGTTTTTTCGTTTTCTTAAGATTTAAATCAACGTTTATAATTTTTTTACAGTGGACACCGAGCATTTTAATGATTTTTCAACTGTCCTTTGACTAGGGGGATTTTCTTTTAACATTAAACAACGTACCTTTGCAATAGTCGAAGATGTCCGTTTTTTCGTTGGATACTTGTTTGGAATTTTTGTCCCACTTGAGTCTTCAATTTGACGTTTGTTTCCTTTCTTGTTGACGATATTGCCTATCGACGCTTTAGATATCACAAAACCATGACTCTCACATCCTTTTTAGATAACGGAGTATGCATATTTCTCTTCGGAAAGAGCATAAATGTACCCATCGAACCACTGCTTTTTTAAAAACGCCATTTTGAATAAAAACAAAACTTTCAAGCCGCAGACGATAATTTTGACTTTTAAAAACATAGTACAATAGCAATTATTTCTTTTGCAGCAAATGATTTTTTATTACCGCTTACCAAAATCGTCTAAAAAATGTGCGAACAGCGTCTGTATTTATAAATCTATTAAGTCGCAAAACTGTTAACCATTTATTTTACTAAACTTATTAAGTTAATACCTTATATTTATTAAAAAGAATTAAGTTTCCTAACAATGAACATTACAATCCATAACCAGTGTACAAGGCAACAGCATTGGTAGCCACAGTATTGTATCCAAATTTCAATGTTTTCACGTACAGCATATAACAGTAAATTACTCGTCCCAAAAAATTCCTCAAACTTTCTTTTCTCATTGGAAATTGCCTAAAAGCTTAGAATATGTATAATCCATATTGAATTCAATTATGAAACTTCATAAATTCGGAAAACATCCAATCAATGACATGTCATCTTCTATGATGAATCATGGTTTGTTAATGAGCTTGGTGTTTACAATGGCGAATCTCGAGAACATCTATTGACTATCTATGATATGTTTCACAATTTGTCATTACGAGAGAGAAGGAAAACTGAATGTTGAGCTGTTTTTCTGGAATCCACGTTTGTATTTATTTAGGTAAGGATACAAAAACTCCATATTTATATGTCCTCTATTACTTACAACAGGAATAGGCTCACATTTGGGGCTAACTATTGTTTAACACGTTTAAATTAAAAAGTTTAAAATTTAAAACAGTTTCATTAAAACGAAAAACACCAAAGTCAATACTGTTTGGTTTCGCCGTTCGAGATTACTCATATTTTATTTAACTACATTTTATTAGTAGTTATCATTCATTTCGAGACCCTATTATATATATTTACGAAGTAATTTACAACATATAATAGATTAGTTAAGAGTGTCCGTTTAATTTTCAGGTTTTGACTTTTAAAACTATTAGTGTCCCTTAATATTTGCACGATAGTGTAGTACTTTAAGTGATTATTTGAAAAGACGAAGTATACAGTGTTTTAACATACAGTTTTTGAACCGCTAATGATTAATTTAACCACTGACTTGGGAACCCTTGAAATTTCTTTTTAATGTTATTTTTAAATTCCTGAGCGTGCAAAATGTTAACTTAAGACATAAAAATGGGGATCATTTTATATTTGTAATACAAGGCTAGTGTTGACAATACACATAAACACACACACACATAAAAGTCATATATATCGGATGGTCAAAAAGTACGAATAAACTTTAAAAATTCATAAAAACCGGAAAAATAACCAAAATGAAAAAAGGCTTGCAGGGTTAGTATTGCTACGTCACGGGATTTTTTTTTTTTACGACAGGAAAAAATTTAACTCAAAAAACTACCGACAGGTGGTGCTGGTTGGATCGAATGCTATGGAAATTTGCAAATGAGACGGTTATAAGAACGTGCGCTCGTAATCCACAACTAGTTCACCGTTGTTCAACGATCCGCCGAGAGGTGTCATGTACACATCCAGACCTGCTGCACTCTGCCGTTGCTGGATTTGTGACTAGCCTGCAATATCCTATCCCCTGTGGTGGGGGTCATGTGGAACACCTACTGCTGTAATAAACGATTTAGAAGCATTCTTTTCGTTATTTAAGTATGTTTTTTTTTACTTGTCTGCGTCAGCGGAAACATCCGACAGCCGACATGTCGGCTGTCGGACTGTCGGACATGTCGGAAATGCCGGACATGTCGGACATGTCGGACATGCCGACATGTCGGAAAACAGCCGACATGTCGGCTGTTTTTTCAGTTATTTTTATTTTTCTGTCTTAAAAAAAATCCCGTGACCTAGTGATGCTAACCCTGCAAACTTTTTTTTTTTGTGTGTGTGTGGGGGGGGGGGGGTTTTTCCGGTTTTTATGAATTTTTAAAGTTTTTATGGACTTTTTGCCCCCCCAGGTATATATATGACTTTATATGAATAAATTCCATAGTGCATATCGAAAAGGGTTCATTTGAAGACATATCCTTTAGAGTTTATGAATACAACAAAATGCACTAGATTCATATTTTATACGTGTCATGTAATTTTATTGCACAAACGAATGTAACTCCTCGGAGAAAAACAAAAATATATGTTTTAGTACTTTCCCCATCACCTCATAATATTCGGCTTACTGCGCATGTAATTACGAAATTAAACACTACCCTTTACCTAAATCTCATCGAATAATATAAACGAGATACTGTTGCCCACTGGAGGTGTGTTTTACATTAATCATGCTAGTTACAACATTAGACGGTTAGACAATGTAAACGTTTTCCATGCACTAGAACCAAGAATCAAAAGGAAAAGAAAATGTACGAAGATATCACAAAATAAATACTGGAATAATTGCAGATAAATAAATATTCATTCATGTTATCGTCACAAAAGAAACACCATAGTAAGGAAATACATCACATTTATTAAATAATTCAGGTTATTAATAAATGTCGGATATGTAATGAACCGAGAAATTAATAATGAAAGGGTAACTTTAAAACAAAGGGCCATTAACGTTGTATATTCGTTTCAAAGGCATGAGTAATCTTAAGAAGAAAGTAAGTGTTTTGAGTGAAAACAATGGATAATGAAGACCAAATCTCGCACTTATCCAGTTATTTTTTTTTTAAACATCTTACTTAATTTGTTGAAGTGTTAATTTAATTAAATGAATTCGGTTCAAGTTAAATAATGGAAAACTTAAAATATATTTATAACTTTTTATTTGAATTAGAAGGAGCAACTTCAATAAACTTTTCAAATTAAGAAAAACGACCGCAAATGGTTATTTTAATAATTTACTTGGGAACACTTGAATTTTCTTTAAAATGTAATTTTTTAATACCTGAGATCAGCTCTCAAATGCTGATTTAATATTTAAAAATTTTGATGATTTTATACTTGTACTATAATGAGGGTATATATATATATATATATATATATATATATATATATATATATATATATATATATAAATAAATTTTTGTAACTTTTTTTAAGTTTGCATTTAAAATAATAATCTGAGGGTAATAGAATTTATACACGAGAAACATCATAAAAGTTCATTTAAATTGAAATCTTTTTCGAAGATTTACCTCATTTTTTTATTTTTGGGGAATTTTTAAAGATGAATTTTTGGAAATTAATTTATTAAATTTTCATCACGTGGTCTTTTATTTTTATGATACATTAAATTAATTTTGCATCACGTACATAACAACGAAATAAATTGACAAAAAATATTAAAATACGGTAAAAGATAAAATTTAACCACTACACTAACTGAGATGGAAGTATTTTAAGAATTTAATTTAAATTAGTATGTTTTATGGATATTAAACATAAAAATTAAATGCAGACATTTACCGAGCTATTTAATTTGAATATTTTCTTTTACGTTATTTTGTCTTTAAAAATATCTGTTACGATTTTTTTCATAAATATATTTTTTTTTGTTTTTTTTGAGGGGTATTAATTGCATACATTGACGTTATATTTATTATAATTATTTTGGCATTAATTTCATACATTGACCGTTGTATTTAATTTGAATGTACTCCGTAGAGAAGCAAGGGTATTCAGATAGTTTAACCATAAATCATGGTAAGCTGTAAAACTAACGAAAACTCCATCATACAATATTTTGCACCTTTTATCCGATACATAAATATATTTTATATGTCATTTTTTTTAGGGATTCAATATATATATGTGTTCTTGATTTAAAATGAAAACTAACAAGCTGTTTTTAAGCGTCATTTTATGAACCTTATTATACTGATGTCGTTTAGAAAACTTTATCTAGTTATCTTCTTGTAAGATATTTTTTTGATTACCTGATATCTCATCTTCCTGGCATATTTCGCAATATATTTATGCCCTCAAGTGTAGTATATGATCCATTCCTTGAAATACTGATTCATCCTGCATTTTTATTCTTCATATATAGTAAAAAAAAAATAATAATAAACACTGAATTTAAGAAATTTCTTTGTGTCATATTGCACTGATATCATTCAGAAAGTTCTGTCGTTATCTCATGAACTACATTTTGAATTACCGGACAACCCCTCTGACTGGAATATATATCACTAAGTTTATGCCCTCAAGTAAAGTATATATTCCATTACTTGATCTACCGGTTCAACCTGTATGTATGATCTTCATATAAATTAAAATAAAAAAAAATAAAAACTGCAATTTAAGCAATATTTTATGTTTCATATTACAACGAATTCTTAAGGAAGTATTGCTATATCTTCATGCAAAATATTTTTTATTTCCTGATACCTCATCTTCCTCGCATATTTCTCAGTTGAGGCATTCCCCTTGAAAAGCGGGTAGGTGCCAAAATTTCTGAAGAGTATTTTTTCACTGATACAAGATTTTATTCCAAGGCTAATGGCGTGGAAAAGGAGGTAAGCGCCTAGATAGTTTGGTTTAGTTCTGAGCTAGGCACTTACCTCCTTTTCCACGCCATTAGCCTTGGAAGAAACCTTTGTATAAGTAAAAAAAAATACTTTTTGGAAATTTTGGCACTTACCCGCTTTTCAACGGGAACGCCTCAATTAGTTTATGCTCTCAATTATAGTATATGTTCCATTACTTGAACTGCAGATTCAATTTGTATCTTTGATCTCCATATATAGTACGATAGAAAAAGAAACACTGTAATTTAAGAAATATTTTATGTTTCATATTCCAATGATACCCTTTAGAATGTATTGCCTTATCTTCATGCAAAATGTTTTGAATTACCTGATAGCTCATCTTCCTCACGCCATTGGCCTTGGAAGAATCCCTTCTATAAGTAAAAAAATACTTTTTGGAAATGTTGGCATTTACCCGCTTTTCAACGGGTACGCCTCAATTAGTTTATGCCCTCAAGCATAGTATATATTCCATTACTTGAATTACAGATTCAACTTGTATCTGTGATCTCCATATATAGTACCAAAAAAAAGAAACACTGTAATTTAAGCAATAATTTATGTTTCATATTACAACGATACCCTTTAGAAGGTATTGCCGTATCTTCATGCAAAATATTTTGAATTACCTGATAGCTGATCTTCCTGTTATATTTCTCAATAATTTTAAGCCTTCAAGTGTGGTATAAGGACTTATGTTCCTTTACTTGATATAAAACACTGCTATCCTTTTGTATTTTATGCTTTAATTGCATTTCTCGATTATATGTTGGCTATACAGAAATTTACAATATAGGACAAATTATATTCGTGTGTTCCCAGATTCGACGAGGAAGGTCGGACGATTTGGCAGCATCTCGGCTTCAGCTGTACTACGTTTCTGGATGATGTGACTAACTAGCTCTATTCATCTCTCAATCACTAGATCACTGACTCACTGACCAACTCCACTTGCGTTCTGCGACTTTTATATCCTCTGCGGAGCGTTTCGGGGCAGGTCTGGGAAACGCCTTCTATCTGCAGCTACCCTTTATGTCTGGCCCAATGTGTCACGCGCCATCGTTAGACGTGTCCGACCTATTATGATGATGGGCAAAAGTCTGTCTCCTCGCAAAGGTAACTTGAATCCATTATGTGCACAAGCCGCTCTCTGGGTGGTAATTCTTGGAATTTTCACGTGCGTAGATAATCGGGGTTCGTTAGAGCGTTTAGCCATTGATGTTGACAAATACCAGTCAGTCTGCTCTCTGCAAAGCTATCTTGAGTCAATTATGTGTCCAAGCAGCGCATTGGGTGATCTTCCCGGAATTTCTACGCACAAAATATTCGCTATTGTACGGGAGGTGTTACAGTGGTATATGTTCCTTTACTTGAAATACTGAGTAAACCTGTATCTATGTTCTTTATATATAATAAATTTTAACAAAGGTACACTGTATTTAAGCATTATATAAGGAATCACATTACAGTGATATCCTTTACAAAAGCTTGACTTTTCCTCTTCATGTAAGATATTTTGATTTACCTGATAGCCCGTTTTCACGGCATATTTCTTAAAAAATGTATGCCCTCAACTCTAGTATATGTTCCATTAATAGATATACGGATTCAATCTGTATGTATGTTATTCATAAATAATAAATCAAAACAGGAACATTGCATTTAAGCATTATTTCATGCATCACATTCTAGAATGATATTCTTTAGAAAACTTTGCCCTTTCATCTTCATGTTGGATATTTTGAATTGCCTGATAGCCCATCCTGATGGCATATTTCTTAATAAATTTATGCTCTAAAGTGTAGTGCACGTACCATTACTCGAAATACATTTAAATCTATTTTTCTGAAAACTCACATTTTATGCTAACTTAATGAGGAAACTTTCACTAGACGAATGACATTAACGACATTTGGTATTCAAAATTTCAAGCAGGGATGCTCTCATATTTTTAGCAGAAAACAGTGGAGGCAATAAATATTGTCATATCACATCTGTATATCAGACTATATATAAATATTGTCATAATTATATATAGTCTGATATACAGATGTTACATAAGATCTTCATTTTATTCGGAAATATCAGTCGGGGTGTACAATAAACATTGATCTATGTATATAATATTCCATATCTGTGCTTATACTATAGCTGTGTTCAGAAATCTAACAATATTATCCAGATTTAAAACCGCAAATATAAACAACTCGTTACGTAAAAGCTATGAAGGTTCTTTTTATTATTATTCTCTCTAAATAAAGCTCGTTCTTAATTTTCTATTTTCTGTTGATAGACATTTCCTTTTATGTATTCCCTGGAGTAATAAATTTGGAACATTAATGTCGGTTTACGGGGTTAAGAAAATCAATTTTACATTTGAACGTTTTTCAGTCATTATTTTAGGTCATGAGTAGGGATACGTAATTTTCGTATTTACGAAATAGATGCGAGTAAATGCGAAATTTGCCGATATGAGCGAATAAATGTGAAAATGAATTTTTTCATACTTTTCGGCGAAAACTCCGTGATAAACGGCTTTTTAAGGAAAATTAGGTAATAATAATAATAATTTATTGATACAATTGCTTAAGTAAGACCATCCGCACTCTTTAACTGAGAAATTTCTCTCTCCTTCGGGTTTGCTCCGTACCGGAGTCGAACCTAAAAATCTAACTGTAAAAATCAACCATCAAGTTTTGTGGAACAATTTAGTAGATTTAAGAACGTCTCTTGAACGCCAAAGTCAAGGATATTTCAGCTATTTACAGTAGTCAACCAAGAGACTCCTTTTGATGTTATATAGATTTTTAATTGCAAAGAAATGCTACTACCTTAACTTTGCAAAGGCTATACAAAGCTATACAAAGCCTCTGTGTCCCGTTAACAGAGTAAATGCTGAGATATTTTAGTATGTACAACATAGTACTTAATGACAGAAGGCAAAGACTTAAGGAACATAATGTGAAGACTTCTACAGTGTTATCTTTTAACTAAGAATTTTGATACTTATCTATTCAAGTAAGATTCTATTTTTTTTTTTTAATAAATGCAAAATTTTTGAATTTATATATTTTTTTGCGAAAAAATGCGAAATTTTATATTTTTTACTGTTTTATGTTTTATGCGAAATTTACGTATCCTAAGTCATGAGCAATTATCAAGAAATAATAAAACCTTTTTTTTTAATTTTTCATTTTCAAATTGAAACAAGAAATCCCATTTTCGGATATTGAAGAGATAATCCGGGCCTTTTTGTTTGACTCCCATCGGATCCCCAACCTTGTCAAATCCCGATTTTTCAGTAATAGGGCCTATTAGATTTTCCTACAGTAAGAAGTCACTCCTTCTCATCAGTTGCACTACGGCAACATGATCCCCAAACACTCCTCCGACTGCTTAATACTACCGATCTCTTTTTTTCAAAGGATATTTACTGATTTGCTGGATGAATGGAATCTGATTACAAACTTCCAAGAACTGGGCAAACCAGTTTTCTCACACCCGTTCTCCCAGGGGAATACCGAATCCCTGGTGTTGGGAACAAAGCTTTTTACGTATGTATTGATTCTCTCCGTTTCAACAAGCTTTTTTTTGTGTGTGCGTACAAATAGGTAGTCAAATGGTCACTTTCGAGAATCTGGACGGGAGAATTTCTGAGAAAAGAGGTACCGGAACGCCGTTCCGGCGCATTTCGCCTGAAATCTAGCCCTGTATATATATATATATATATATATATATATATATATATATATATATATATATATATATTTGAAAACTTTAGATAAATTATATATATATATATATATATATATATATATATATATATATGTGTGTGTGTGTGTGTGTAAAGGAGAGATGGGTGTGTCTTAAGTTAGTGGAATAGTCCAAAAGCTTACACGACACAAACATTTAGATGAATACAATTACAAATACAAGATAACACAGATGAAACATATTCGAAATTGAACATATTACATGGAAGACATCTTACTACAGACAATAACAGTATTACTGTCGCGTTATGACGGCTTTTTAGGAACTTCACATCGTTGCGACTTCGCCGCTTGCTCGCACCACACCATGCTACGTCTTTCTTGCACGTTCCTTTAAAACATTTACGGTTCAAGTTGAGAAGTCCTTTGCACTGCCGCCACGTGGCAGTTGTGGTCCGAATGATCTTCACACACACACAGACATATATATATATATATATATATATATATACATCAACCATCAAAGAATTACATGTCCTAGGCAATTAATTTGATTACTCTTTCAGACAGAGATTTGTATAAATCAAAAGAAAGATTTAAACGCTACCAAATTTAATTAAAAATCCGTTGTCAGAAGGGATATATCACTGTCAAATGATCTAGTTTCATGTGCATGAAATGACAAGATATTTATTATTTTTCAAATAAATAAATGCTTTAGGATTTGTTATAGAATTTATTACGATAAAAGATATGGATTTTAACTTTATGATTAATTATGTTTCTTATGTTTTGTTTTGCGAAACAAAATGAAAATACATTCATAAGTTTTCAATCTCAGGTAACATACATAAACACTGCCAGAAAATACAATTGAATATAACAAGATTAATTTACTTCGGCGTTGTTATTTTTTAATATTATTTTGAATTAATTAAAACTGAAACTATCTTAATTAATTCCTCCGACTTTTAAAATAAAATATTTATTATTTCTTATAATATTAATATTGCATTTGCAATTAGTTATATTGTTATGTTTTATTCGTTTAATAAATGATTCTAATATTTAGCTAGTATGACATCATTAAGCTATAATTTTTAATGTAATACCCGTTTGTGATTTTTGTGTTTAACAGTATATATCATTCTGCTGAACAATCAATGGAAAGTATTGTTATGGTCTATTATTTTTCTTCCCTTTCTTTGCGAATGAATTATTGTACATCTGAATAATAAGTTTATTTATTATTATTTTTAAAGGATGAACAAAGAAAAGTTTTTTTTCTCCTGCATTGTCTCCAAGTCATAATTACATTTTCACATTAGGCAACTGCTCATTTTTGCGGACTCTTATTCGTATAAATTCATTATTTTGTATCCTTTATGTTTTTTTCTTTCCTTCCGAAGAATACGAACGGAACCTCTCTACAAAAAGCATAAATTCGTCCCACCGATCGTAAGAAATGAATTAATACCCAGCTGGATGCGTATATTTAACTATTTATCTGGATATTAAAACACTAGGTTCTGCTCAGAAAAAAATCGTTTGTTTCTTTTGTTCCTGATGGTTTTGTAAACACGGCTTGTGATGATATGAATTAGAAACGCTTTTTAACTGTTCCTATATTTTCTTCACAAACAATGAATGACAAGTTTGGATAGACATGTTACATAAATTTTATAAAGGGTTATAATATTGATAATTTTAGTGATTATTATAAAATTATATCTCTTCGTCCTAAAAAAAATAATTCTAAACTCTAACAATCGGTGAAATTCTGTCGATTTTCAACATGAGAACATATAATAATAGAAAAAAAGTCTTACAAGATAATACTGCCCCGTTTTTTTTTTTTTTTCATTTCTTGTCAATTATCGTTTAGAGACATCTAAATATGTAAAAATATGAGCTTGAAACTCTAAGTTCGAAACTAATTTTATAGATCCAATGAAAAAAACTGTTGTTCACTCTAAACTTGCCCTTTATTTCTAAAGCAGCATTTAGAAGACATGAAGTTCAACTGCTGGAAGCTGTATGTGCTGCATCTGAAAATAACATGAATGAAGCTTCGAGAGAAGTTCTGGATCTGAAGAAAAGCATTTCTTGTGGTGTGCCCTTAGACGGTACCTGGCAGCGGCGTGGCCACACATCCCTAAATGGTTCTGTGTCAGCCATATCTATTATAACAGGAAAAGTTTTAGACTTGGAGGTCATGTCTCAGTATTGTCGAGTTTGTGACCAAAATAATGAAGTGATTGAAACAAATAAAAATCACATATGCTCGAATCACAAAGGATCAGCAGCAAGTATGGAGGTAGTGGGTGCATATCGCATATTTGAAAGATCTGTGAAAAATCGAGGACTGCAGTACACAGAATACTATGGCGACGGGGATTCTAAAACTTATATGAGCGTGAAATACATTTATGGTAAGAATACCGTTACAAAATTGGAGTGCATTGGTCACGTTCAAAAAAGAGTTGGCAGTCGTTTACGAAAATTAAAGAAGAACAAGAAAGGGCTGGGAGGTAAAGGAAAATTAACTGATAAGTTTATAGATAAACTCCAGAATTATTATGGTATAGCGATTCGTAGCAAGACAGGAGATCTACAAAATATGCAATCTGCTGTCATAGCAGCATTTTTCCACTGTTGCTCGAACAATAAAAATAAAATGCATGGACAGTGCCCAGTAGGGCCAAATAGTTGGTGCAAGTATCAGAGAGCAATGCATGCTGGTCAACAGATTTCTGATAAATCTCCTGGCCTTCCAGACTCCATCATAAACACTATAAAAGCAACTTACATGAGTCTATGTGATCAAGCACTCCTCTCAAAATGCTTACATGGTATGACTCAAAATAACAATGAGAGTTTCAACAACATGATATGGACAATTTTGCCAAAAGAAACTTTTGTTGGACTGCAGACTATGTTGTTAGGAGCTCATATTGCAGTTTTGTTGTTCAATTCTGGCTATTTAGGACTACTACCTGTTTTTGAAAATGTAGGATTATCCATAGAAAAGGAGATGGTCCATAATTACTTGGGTATCGACAATGAGCGAATCATAAACTCAAAACGTCGCTCATTACCTAGTGCAAAAATAGCCAGAAAAAAAAGAAGAGCTGCTAAAAAAGCAAAATTGTCAAATCATGAAATAAAGGAGGGCTTGACTTATAAATGTGGAGAATTTTAACTTTGACAAATAAATATAACATAGTTTTTTTTTTTTAAGTAAAAAGTTTAAATGCGTTTTGTGAAAAATTGATTTTTCAGTGTTTTGCTTCTACGATAAAGTTCATATCTCAAAAAGTGTTAAAAATATTTTAATGCAATTTTTCTGCAATTTTTTTCACATTTAGTACTATGCTTAAAAATATGTTCTAGGCTCTATGTGTAGATTTGATCATTTTACAGGTATTTGTACTCAAAAAACAAGATTTTTTTGGAATATTCTGCATTGTTATACAAATTTTGGCATATTTCAGTGAATTTCAGTAATATCACAAAACTTTTTTTTCCTTTCACAGGTAAGTGTAATAGTAGCATACAGTATCAAGGAAATTGAAATATATTCATTTGAACTGAGTGCAGAGCTTCTAGCATAAGTGTTAAATTTAGCTTGATTTTTATACAAATTTGCCTCAAAACGTCGCTTATTACCAAGTGTAAAAATAGCCAGAAAAAAAAGAAAAGCTGCTAAAAAAGCAAAATTGTCAAATCATGAAATAAAGGAGGGCTCGACTTATAAATGTGGAGAATTTTAACTTTGACAAATCAATATAACATAGTTTTTTTTTAAAGTATAAACTTTAAATGCATTTTGTGAAAAACTGATTTTTCAGTGTTTTGCTTCTACGATAAATTTCATAACTCAAAAAGTGTTAAAGATATTTTAATGAAATTTTTCTGCAATGTTTTTTACATATAGTACTATGCTTAGAACTGCATTCGAAGCTCTATGTATAGATTTGATCATTTTACAGGTATTTGTACTAAAAAAACAAGATTTTTTTTGGAATAATTCTGAATTGTTATACGAAATTTGGCATATTTCAGTGAATTTCAGTAATATCACAAAACTTTTAGTTTCTTTCACAGGTAAGTGTAATAGTAGTATACAGTATCAAGGAAATTGAAATATATTCATTTGAACTGAGTGTAGAGCTTCTAGCATAAGTGTTAAATTTAGCTTAATTTTTATACAAATTTGCCTATTTCTTGAAACTGTATGCAAATTTAGGAAAAATTATATATATTTCCATCATTTCATATTACATTTTAAATAAAAATTCATGTATTTAATCAATAAGGTATTTTTTTTAAAAAAAGTGCTCCGAACGTAGGCAGTCCCCTTAATTCCTGTAAGATGAATGCTTCATGTTTTCGTAAGTGTGTAAATATTTTCGACTGTAATGTTTTTACAGTAATAAAATATTCTGATGTTCAAAAATACTAGAGTGCGTCTCTACAGATACCTATAAAATAGGGGTAATTTAAAATTAACCTAATTAGGATTTCATCGCTACGTTTTCGTTGTTTAAAATCCCACCCATTAGGCCGTTGAACCACTAACCTACGAGCATTCCAATGCTTTTTTACAATCCAATAAATATTCTACTGCAGAGCATGCTAGCTTCTGCTTAGCATTCATAACTTGTCCATCTGACCAAGGGATAAAGAGCGCTGAAAACCTCTATGGAATTAGAAAGAAGTGGCCGTTGAAACAACGATGTCCCGTCAAATGACGAAAATGAGCAAGTGAAGCACATCTGTTCTAGTTGAGGGCTAGCATTTAAATGCTTTGACATAGCATTTAGATGCTAGCATAAAATGTCCATAACATGTAAACCAGAACATAGACTACAGAGTAAGAGAGACGATACACAATGAAGTTAGAGATAAGGGGACCTGAAAACAATGACTATGCCCCCCAAAAATAATAGATGAAATTGAGCAAGAGTAGTACCTCTATCCTACTGCAGAGCATGCATGTAAATGTTTAGCATTCATAACTTGTACATCAGACAAGGTGTGCAAAGGAAAGATTCCGTCAGTGTTATTAGAAAGAAGTGGTCTTTAACCCATTTAGGACCGCTCCACGTTTCCTTTATTGGAAATGCACCAAACAGTTTTTTAACACTTCTTAGAACATTAATTACACAAATAAGTTGTTTTCATAAAATTAAATTTATTTTTACGAGAGTTACAAAATGTTGCGTTTTCGCAACATCAGTCCAATGCGGTATAAAAATTTAAAACATATAAAACGTTAAAATTATAAAAATATTTAAAAAAATTTTAAAATCTTTGAAACATTTCGAATGAAGAGGTACATTACATTTATTACATACAGTAATTGTTTGACTTTTGCAGTGTTTTCCATTTTTTTGATTATTTTCACTATTTTTAGTAATAATATGGCCCATACGGTGTTTCCGATTTTCGCTGAGAATTAGATTTTGAATTGAAGATGGTCTTCCAATATGTGCAGTTTCAGGTAAAATAGAATTCATCTGCATTTCTTCAAGTCTTGT
Organism: Dolomedes plantarius; assembly: GCA_907164885.2. Classification (NCBI taxonomy): domain Eukaryota; kingdom Metazoa; phylum Arthropoda; class Arachnida; order Araneae; family Dolomedidae; genus Dolomedes; species Dolomedes plantarius. The sequence continues at coordinate 80,809,627 of OU015493.1, read as the reverse complement.
TATCAAAGATATGGCTCTCTGAAAGATATAGATCTCTGAAACTCTAATAAACTTATTTTAGAATTCATTACATCCATGTAGAGTATCCATTTTTCCCATACAATATGCTCCTTTTTCTTACTATATTTCTTACTTTTACATTTATTAGAAAAAATATGCCGATTTCACCCGCAATGTCTTTAGGTGATTCGACATTTTCACATAAAATATTATCATCAATAGCTTTGGTCTTAATTACGTAAGAAGTTTGATTGAAAGGATCAATCGTAGGCAGTGGACTGTTATTTAAATTTTATTTTTAGAATGAGTGAGCTCATGTTTCTACGGCGCATGCCGCTGCTCGACTCCCATATTTCAGATAGTTGCCACTAGGGGCGATACAATTAAAGAGATATTTCTTTCCATACTCCCCCCGTTGAAATGGAAATTTCAACAGGAAAGAATGAAGTTACATTAGAATAATCACAACATTTGAAACGCAAAGTCTAACATTTAGGTAACACAGTGATGTACAATGAGTATTTTCTGCAATTAGAGAACTTAATATAAAATTGAATTATAATATCAATAATACACAATTCTTAGTACACAATACATAAACTAAAACATAACCTTTAATTACTTGTCATTTTACTCAATTGTATTTGAAGTAGGCAAAATGCAAATTTTAGAAATAGCTCGAGTAAATACACCTTTTATAGTTTGCACCTTGACTACTCTGACCTTCGTATCAGGACCTGGTATTGCTTCTATTATCCGACCCATATGCCACTTACACGGTGGTAAGTTGTCCTCCTTTAATAAGACCAAAGTTCCTTTATTTACATTACTTTTCTCAAATTGCCATTTGTTTCGATTTTGTAAGTGGTTTAGGTAATCTCTACTCCATTTTTTCCAAATCAATTGCACTGATCTAGTGATACATTGCCATTTCGACAACTTATTTTCAGCTATATCAGTAACGTTTGGTTCTGGAATGGCTTCGATCGGTCTGCCGATGAGAAAATGTCCAGGGGTTAGGACTTCATAGTTATTTATCTCTGAGGATAATGGGACTAAGGGTCGAGAATTTAATATGCCCTCGATTTGAATTATAAGAGTTAAAAATTCTTCAATTGTGAGCCTTGAATTTCCCACAGTTTTTTTTAAAATGAGTTTTAAAAGACTTAACACCATTTTCCCATAGACCGCCGAAGTTCGGAGATCTAGGAGGTATAAAGTTCCAACTTACACCCTCAGAAGCCAAATAATTTCCTACCTTTTCATCAGGACTGCATACCATTTTCTGAAGTCTGTTCAACTCTGTTTGGGTTCCTCGGAAGTTAGTTGCGTTATCTGAAAATATAGAAGAGCTTTTGCCTCTTCTGGAAAAAACCTTTTTAATGCCGCGATGAATGCTTCTGTTGTTAAGTCTGAGACACTTTCAAGATGAATGGCCTTTGTGGCTAAACACATGAATATTGACACGTATATTTTGGAATAATTTCCTTTGCGCTGTCCCTTATATTTTACTTCAAAAGGGCCCGTAAAGTCAACACCAGTATTAGTGAAAGGTGGGCTTGGTTGTATCCTAACTGATGGTAAATTACCCATTAATTGTTCACTAACAATTGGATTGTGTTTAAAACATTGCATACAATTGCGTACAACCTTCTTTGCTAAAGACTTACCTTGAATAGGCCAAAATGACATTCTAATAAAATGAATCAAAGTTTGGGGTCCTACATGAAAAAATCTTTTAGGGAAATATGTAAATATCAACTCAGTTAATTTGTGATTTTTTGGAATAATCATTGGATGTTTTTATCATAGGATAAATCGGAATTTTGAAGTCTACCTCCGACACGAATAACTCCATTATTATCGAGTATCGGGCACAAATTTTATAACTTACTCTTTCGAGGAATTGACTTGTTACTTTTTAATGCCTTTAAGTCCTCTGGAAAATCCTCACTCTGGACCATTTTAACTAGTTTAGAAATGGCGTATTTTAACTCAGTGTTTGTTAGCGTACCTTTTCTCTTAGATTTCGGATTTTTGCAATTGAAGATAAATCTGTAAATATAAGCTATAATATGAACTATCGTCATATAATTATTACTAATGTTTAAAATGCTGTAACAGAAAGGTTTGTCATTAGAGGAAATTAATGATATTTTAGAGTCAATAACAGGAGAGTCAATGTTTTTTCTAAGTTCGTTGGCATACTCTTCTTCTAGCACAATTAGGTCCACATCATTTGCAGGGTTCACTTCTTGGCTCAAGAGAGAGGGACCGTTCCACCATAATGTACTTTTGGTAAGAGACTGGGCACTGATTCCTCTTGTCACCAAGTCAGAAGGATTGTCTATATCTGGACAGTGCATCCAGGCTGATGGATCGGTCAAAGTCTGGATTTCGGATACACGATTGCTTACGAAGGATTTCCACCGTTGGCTGGAACCTTTTATCCAATACAATGTAATCTTTGAATCAGTGTAGAATAACATTTTAGTTTCTTTCTTTAAATTAACAATTCTTTTCACTTCGTTGGCTAAACGTGCAGCAAGTAGTGCGCCGAGAAGCTTCATCCTCGGAAGCGTAATTTTTTTCAAGGGTGCGACTCTACTCTTGGATGTGACTAGTTTCACATCAATGTAGTCTTTATTTATGACGCGTAAGTAAATGGCTGTTCCTTAGGCCTTTTTGCTGGCATCGCTGTAGCAATATAATTCTATTTCAGAATCAGGATCATTCAAACACAGTCTTGGGACTTTCAGCTCAGCAAGTTGAGAAAGTTCAGAACACCATTGATCCCATTGATTTTTAACATCAGAAGGAAGTTCTTCATCCCATGATACTTTTCTAACCCATAGCTCTTGAAAAAGGCACTTGATACGAATGGTGAATGGAGGTATTAGGCCTAGAGGATCAAAAATTTTCCCAGCCGCTTGTAATAGGAAACGTTTTGTGTTCTTTTGGGCTTGTACGAAGTCCATTAAGCCCCGTACGTCTACAGTGAAAGTATCTTCATCAGTATTCCAACTTAGGCCTAACACTTTGATGCTTGATTTTGAATTATCCGAGTTTTCAATCGGATGTGTACTAAAATCTTTCTCCTTCCATTTTTTCATCAAAACTCGATCATTTGACGGCCACTTTCTCAGCTGCATTCCAGCACTCGACATGATCTTCTTCGCTTCGTAAGATACCTGAAAAGCTTCGTCAACAGTATCTCTTCCAGTGATTAAGTCATCGACATAAAAACATGAGTCTAATATTCTCGCAGTGATCGGGAATTCATTTTGGAAATTTTCTACATGTTTCTTTATGGTTGCTGACAGTAGAAAGGGACTTGCATTTACACCAAATAGTACACGTCGAAATCTGTATATTTCCACACAAAATTTTCCTTCATTAAAGTGAGTTTCATTTATCCAAAGAAATCTAACTGCATCTCGGTGTTTCTCGGTTAAAGATATCTGAAGAAATGCCTTTTCCACATCTGACGTAAAGGCAACTTTATGTAATCTGAAATTTATCAGTAACTCTAGGAGATTAGGATTTAAATTAGGACCTGTGTATAAACAATCGTTCAATGATAAATGACCGTACTCATGTGCACTGGCATCAAACACAATTCTGAGCTTCGTCGTCAGACGATCTTGTTTGCATACCGCCTGATGAGGCATGTAATATAATGCTTGATTTGCTGGTTCTGTTGAGTTTTCAACCCGTTCAATTATTCCATTTTTTAAGTAATCACTAATAATGTCCTTGTATTGTAAATACATCTGTCGATTTTGGCTAAGTCTACGTATCAAACTTTGTAGTCGCTTCTTAGCTACAGAGAAATTATCTTTTAACTCTTTAAAGTTTTTTTTCCACGGTAGATGTACTTCATACCGTCCATTTTTGAAAACGGTACTTTTATTATGAATCTATAAAGCTTTGTCAGTTTCGTCATGATTAGATTCGTCTCTAATGCCTTTAGTTTCAAGATCCCAGAACTTCTTCAGACTGATTTCTGGCATTTCCTCTGAGGCATGATAGCAGTGAAGCGTATTAACAGGCTCGGTTTCTCTAGTTAACCCTATTGTTCCCGTTGTAAGCCAACCAAACACAGACTCTTGAAGAATAATATTCTCATTATTTAATTTTATCTTATTAGCTCCCATAAGTTCATAGAAGAACTCTGAACCTATTAACAAATCAATTTTATTTGGAGATGAAAAATGTGGGTCAGCATATTTTATGTTACATGGAAATTTAATTTTTGATATCTCAAGAGGTTTAGAAGGCGTCAAGTTCGTAATCTTATTCACTACAAGAAATTCTATATTCCTTTTAAAATATCCGCTAGCGTTAGAAATTACAGTAGAGATCTTATTTTTTACTGTTAAGGATGAACCATTCAAACCCAAGATAGGTGCATTAACTTTTTTCTTTTTCAAACCCAATAAATCCGCGCACTCAGTTGTTATGAAACAAGATTGGCTGGCAGAATCAAGTAACGCACGTAGTTGTTTAGATATTCCCCTTGAATCTCGAACGTAAACTATGGCTGTTTGTAAAAGCACAAATTTATTGCTATCGGTTAGAGATGAGAAACAGTTTGATTCCGCAGCGCCTGCAATTTCATTTAGAGGGGGAACACTAGTGCTTGTTTGACCTTGAGTAAGTTCCGTGCATGGATAGTTGTTTATGCTAGTAGAATTGTTGTTCATGCCATTTGGCGCCTCTACGAAAGTGGGTTTCGACATTAAATAATGTCGGTGAATTAGAGAATGATGGCGCTTGTTACAGATTTTACAGTTTTTAAGACTTTTACATTGATTAAATTTATGGGGTTCCAAGCAGTTATAACATAGCTGTCTTTTTCTAATTTCATTAATTCGTTCCTTAACTGTCAAATCATGAAATATTTTGCATTTGAAGATTACGTGGTTTGTTTTTCCACACATATAGCACGGAATTTTCTGATCCCTTTCCAGAATTAAACTTTTAGATTTAAATTGCGTTTCTGGTTTCGATTTGGGAACATAGTAACTACGCTGCATGTTTTCCAATATTTGGCAACGTTTATTTAGGAAGTTTACAAATTCTTCCCAGTCAGGAAGTTTGCCAGTCACCTGGGTCATTTCATACACCTTCCTCGTTTCTCTGTCTAATTTTGAACTGATAATGTTGATCAGAATTAATTCAGAAAGTTTGTTAGTACTTAAATCTAACAATTTCAGTCCTCGTACATGCTTTAATACAGCATCAATAAGTTTTCTTAGTTCTTTACCAGATTCATGATGAATCTTTTCGATGTTTAGAATAGAGTTGATGTAAGAATCAGCGATAAGCTTTTTGTTCTCATATCGCTCTTTTAAAGTTTTGAATAACGACGTAAATGTATCGTCGGGCGTTTGAATAGCTTTCACTTCTCCTTTTAAACATTATTGGAGATAATGAAGCTTTTGTATATCATTCAAAGAATCGTTTGACGCCACTAGATCATTAAATTGGTTTTCAAATAATGGCCACTCGTCATAACTGCCCGAAAACTGTGGCAATGGAATGTCAGGTAGTTTCAAGATTACATGATGATTTAAGTTCATCTTTAAATGCATTTTTAGATAAAGTTCCAGACGAAAGAAGATATTTTAGGCTTACCTCCAAACTGTCGTGCAGATCCTCGAGTTCGGATAATGCAGTTTCGCTACTTTCGATTTCTGCATCTGATAGATTTAAAGCATAAAATTCCTCGTATAAGTTCTTAATATCACCTTTGATCTCAAGGAGAGATTCCAGTTTTTGAGAGATTTCTATTAAACTCTCTTTCTTCTCGGTAAATTGAGAAACGAATTTTTCGATCTTCACAAGTTTCGATTTAACTCGCCCGCGTGTTCTATTTAGAGTTTTTAGTGATTTATCCATTCTAGAGCTGGTTTATTCCACACTAGGGCTAGCACGGACCACTTATTTATGGTCTTAATTACGTTCGAAGTTTGATTGAAAGGATCAATCGTAGGCAGTGGACTGTTATTTAAATTTTATTTTTAGAATGAGTGAGCTCATGTTTCTACGGCGCATGCCGCTGCTCGACTCCCATATTACAGATAGTTGCCACTAGGGGCGATACAATTAAAGAGATATTTCTTTCCAAACTTCTTAATCCGCCAAATCATCCGGATATGGAGTGATAATGACGAATTATGGTACATCATTAGCTTCTGTTGAGGACGATTCTGAAATATCATCATCATTTAGTCCATGAAAATACTCCAATGTCTCTTCCAATTCCAAAAATCGCTTTTTTCTAGAGAAAAACTTATCTAAAATGAAAAAAATACCAATCTACTGCATAAAAACTACGCAGCACTAATAATGCACATTGGAATTAAGTAATACACAATGGACTGATGTTGCGTTTTCTCAACATTTTTTAAAAATATGAATTTAGAAACATAAAAACAAAAGTTATGCCTTACCTGTTGAAGCCATTTTGTTCTTTAGTCTCTAGTAAACTCGGAACAAGCATCAAATCGGAAATTTAAGATGTGCTGCTATCTAAGGTTATTATTTGAAATTAGTCATTTTTTTCCCTTTCAAAACACCAAAAAAACAATTTTTTGCAAGTGCTAAAATCGGGAAAATGTGGAAACAATAAATTTATTATGATCAATTAAAGTATAGAGAATAAAATAAAAATGTTACTTCAGACGTACAAAACTTAGAACATGCCATTAAAAAATACAGAAATTAATGTTGCGTTTTCGCATTGCCATTCTTAAATAGGTTAATACAATGATGTCTCATCAAAAAACCAAAATTTGCAACAGCAGCCCATGTGACCTAGTACAGAGCAAGCATCTAACTTGCTTTCCGATCATAACTTGTCCACTATCCCACAGACTACAGAGTTAGGGAGAAGTCACACAGTGCAGTTAGATATACGTGGACCTCTAAACAGTGATGTCCCAACAAAAGACAAAAATGAGCAACAGCAGGACATCTGACCTAGTTTAGAGCAAGCATCTAAATGCTTAGCGATCAAAATATGCCCACCAGCACACAGACTACAGAGTTAGAGACCAGACCCAGATTACAGATAGATATAAGTGAACCTGAAAACAATGATGTCAAAACAAAAGACGAAACTGAGCAAAAGTGGAACATCTTTCCCACTGCAGAGAATGCATGTAATAGCATTCATAACTTATTCACCAGACAAAGAGTACAGAGCCAAGAAGTCATCCATGGAATTAGAAAGAAGTGGCCCTGAAGACAAAGATGTCACGTCAAAAGACGAAAGTGAGCAAGATCAAAATCTCCTTTTTCGTCAGATACCGTTCCTCTTGATGGTAGAATATGTTACTGGAGACTTTAAAACCTCACGTAAACTATGAATCAGTAAATTCTTGAGGGATGTTTATTTGCAAGATTACTAATATATAACTGAATTCTGCGTTTTTGCATCTGCGTGTTCTACGTTATTGCGCACTCACGCGCGTGTGTGTGTGTGTGTGCGTATCTTTTGGCTTAACGCCATGAAAGATTTTTTTTTTTATGTATGAATTTCAGAAGATGAAATTTCTTCATATAGACGATATAAATTAATTGGCAGATTACGAGAATAAAATTTAGGAGTACCTGTCTCGATTCCCAATACTGGCAGATTATTGCTCAGAACATTTGAAAGTATTCTAACATTTGTGATATTATAGTACATGAATGTTTGTAATAAAGAACTTTTTAAAAGTTTTGCTATTTATAAAACATAAATAGGAAGATTGTCAAGCGAATTTGTAGGTAATTTACTGTGATTCCAATTAATCAGTCAAAAAATATCAACTTATATTATTGTTGCAGAATGGTGATATATTTTAATAAGCAGAGTAAATATAAAATAAACAATAGTATCGCTGAATTTCCCAACTCTGTACTCTGAAAGTCATTTTGATTAAAATAATGAGATCATAAATGTAACCTAACCCGAACACAGAATCTAATGCACCGACTTTGACAATTCATAATTAATTGCGTATTTAGTTTATAACGCGTTACATTTCATGCCATCTAGACGTAACTGCTCAATCCATTAGTGGATTAGTTTAAGTGCGGAGTAAATTACATCGAGATATATCTAAACTGTAGATGAAGCAGTATCAAATCACTCCCTTAAACGCAGACTAAGTACATATTCCTTAAACAGGTAAGGTGCCAATATCGTATCAAATATTCATATTTTGATCGCTGCTGTTCCATTACATTCTTCTACGATGAATATGCAAATTAGAGTTCGTCTATTACATGAGCGGAAGTAAATGAGATTCCTTTACTTAATTTCTGATGTATCTATCACTAACTTGGTATACGATGGATCAATTCATCATACTTCGTTAGACAAAATGAACATAACCCAAGGTATATTAAATTACAGGTGAATAAATAACTGATTTCGGGTAAGCGAAGATATATATTAAAATTAGTTCTAAAATTTTGACATGACATACTTCTGAAAGATGAATTGTGAAATTTAAGCATGAAAATTTGGGTAACATTATAGCTCCTCTAAATTCATCTATTTTAAATAACAAAACATATTACAGTTTACTACTGAAATGTTAGTATTGCGTTTCAAATAGGACTAATACTTTCTTTGAAATTTTTAAGTCTTTCGAAACTAAAAGAAAAAGACATTTTTATGTGTGAAAAATGAAGGCTTCTAGTAAAATTCTCAGCAAAAAATACAGGGAATATAAATGTGGCACAAAAACCCATTTCTGCTAAGCAAATAATTTGTTTCAAATATCTATTTAAGAAACACACAATATAAAAAAAATATTGATAGAAGAGAAAAGATAAGTTTTTACACTAATGAAGTTAATGAGTTTCATACTATCAAAAGTAAAAAGTATGAAATTGATAGCATTTACTCTTTTGGCTAGAAGATAGGAGTGTGGTAAAAGTCGGTAGTATGTGCTGCATGACACTGCTCCTAAGTCTTAAATTATTAGAATGAACAGGCAGACCCTCGGCTCCTTATTTAGGATAACGCGCAGCTGCTTTTCTGCAGGTTTATTAAAGCCGCATACCTAACGGTCGGGTCCGTTTATTGATTTGTGACTACTCTTTTAGCTAATCTTATTAATTCATACATCTATTAAATTAATATGCCTGCAAATAACTGTAAATATTTGTAAACATTCTTTGTTTAATCTTTACTTATGTTTGTTCTGTGTTAAATTTCATTTATTTTAATGTCATTGAGCCTTATATTTCAATATGTGAAACTTTGGCGATATTTTCGACGATTTTGGCAAACGTGGTGACAAGTTCAGTGAAGATTCATTCATTTCTCTGTTGGAACTTTGCTTATTCGTGGTTAACCTTTTGCATGCCAATGTTCCTTTTTTGGAACATCATGTTTAATATTTTTTTAAAAATAAACTGTGATATCTGTCAATGTGAAAAAAATTATCGGTTATTATAGAAGGTATGATTGATTTTTTGACATAACATTTATTTCTCAAATTTTAAAATTTAAGCGTCGAAAATTTTCTAAAAATCGGCTTTTTTTACAATTTTTACAGTACGTAAGAAAAAACATTCTATAAAAATCCTAAAAATTGAAATCCGCCCAAAATTTTCTCCATCGTACTTGCAAAGGACAAATTCAATGAGTTAATAAAAGAAATTAAAATAATAACAAGAAATAGTTTCTTAAGATTGCGTAAAAATGCAATGTTCCAAAAAAGGACATCGGCATGTAAATATACAAAATCAGTGATATCACACGTCTGATTCTGCCGTCTGATTACTCAGAAAATTTAGCAGAACTTACAAAGCTGTATGTCCTACAAAGAGGAGACTCTTTGAACGTCGACGCAAATGACATTCGGCAGTTTCTTGGGTTGCTGTTATTTAGTGGCTACCACTCAGTACCTGATGAAAATACATGTTGGAGCTCTCAGGAAGATTTGCATATCCCAACTGTTAGCACTACAATGCCTAGAAATAAATTTCAGATGTTAAAAAAGTATTTCCATATTGTTGATAATAGTAAATTGGAACCAGGTGATAAATTAGGGAAAATCTCTCCCTTTTATGAAGAGATTGGAAAATTTTTTCGTCAATTTGTATTTTTTTCATAAAAATATGAGTATCAATGAATCCATGGTTCCGTATTATGGATATCATTAGGCTGAGATTTTCATACGTGGTAGACCAATGCGCTTTGGTTACAAAGTTTGGATGCTCTGCTCAGCAAATGGGTATCCTTATGCTATGTCTATCTACGGAGGAAAAAGTTCGAAAATGGACAATTTTCCGCTTGGATCAAAAGTTGTCTCTAAAATATTATTTATTATTGACAATCCAGAGAAACTCCAAATATTTTTCAATAACTTTTTTACATCGCGTAGTCTGCTGACAGATTTATCTAACAAAAGTCACAGTGCGCGATTCTAGAACGGGACAATGTCCTCTTAAAACAGCAAAAGAAATGTTGAAATTTCATCGTGGAGAATTTGATTCCCGATGCGATGGAGAAGTTTATATGTGCCGTTGGAATGATAATTCTGTTGAAACCATTGCATCAAATTTTATCCCTCACAAACCATTAGGAAGAGCAAAACGATATGTCCGAGCTAAGGAAATTAAAGTTGATGTTCCCCAAACTTACATTATAAAATTATATAATGAAGGAATGGGTGGAGTAGACCTGTTGAACTGACTTCTTAGAAGTTATCGACCAAAATTACGCAGCACAATATGGTACTGGAACTTATTTATCAATGCTTTGAATATGGTTGTGGATGCTGGGGTGATCTTACACACTGATTTACACAAAAACACCAAATTAGAAATGACTCATCTAAATTTTAGAAGAGAAATTACATGGAATTTGCTTCGAGCGAAACCTAAAATTCACGTTACACATGGACCCCGTTCCCATCAGTCGACGCCTGCAAGGTAATCAGATGCAAATTATGCAGTTACATCATCACAAGAGCGTTGTGTAATGTGCCAAAAAATTACTACAAACATGTGTCTTGAATGCAAAAAAAGACTCCGTGTACACTGCTTCCCACAATATCATGACACTGAAAAACTGTTAAAAAAAATTACAAATAAATAGTGTTTTAGAATGTTTTAAGTTTTTTGTGCTACTGGTTGAAATCCCACGCGACTTCTAAAGGATAAAATATTTTATTTTTTATTAGTAAGGTATTTTAAATTTTTAAAATCACATTTATTCATATTATATATAAATATTCATATTATATATAAAGTACGTGTAAGTGTAAAATTGTTTTAATTGTTTCTTTATACTTTTTGCATTGCATTTCTTATAAAATATTACGATAATTAAAAATTATGTAAAATTTTTTAATGTGTTTTACTTAAATTTTAGTAATTTCACATCAAATTGTTCAGTAAAGCATTATTACAGAATAAAATTTTACAAGATTCATCATACAATGCTTTGTTTTCATGAAGCGAAAAAAAAAGAGAAAAGATAGCGTTACATGCCAAAGTTCCAAAAATGGAACATCAGACAAATCCTAGGCAGAAATTTTTTTACAGCAATTTTCTTGTTTTATAGTCTTTATGGGTGTATTTTAATGTGAATTTGATGAATTTGTTGTGTATTTTATTCCTGGATCATAGTGCGGCATGTAAAAGGTTAATGCGAAGTCTACAGAGGCTGTTCGCACATTTTTTAGACGATTTTGGTAAGCGGTAATGAAAAATCGTTTGCTGCAAAAGAAATATGTGCAATTGTACTATGTTTTTAAAAGTCAAAATTATCGTCTGCGGCTTGAAAGTTTTGTTTTTATTCAAAATGGCGTTTTTAACAGAGCAGTGGTTCGAAGGCTACATTTATGCTCTTTCCGAAGAGAAATATGCATATTCCGTTATCCAAAAACGATGCCAGAGTCATGGTTTTGTGATATCTAAAGCATCGATAGGTAATACAGAGGCTGTTCACACATTTTTTAGACGATGTATATTGTATTCACAAAACTAAATTACATAAAATTCTTGTGTTTTAAATGTTCTATTTAACATCCCTTATTCTGAACTATCTTTCGACACCGCAATTTCCAGGATAATAATGCCTTTTAAAGTGTCAGAAGAGGTATTCTATCCCATTCCTTCTGAACAGCTTTCCAGAGTCCTGTAAGGGTTTTGGGACGACGTTTGGATAATGCAGATTTTAAAAGTCCGAAAGCACAAAAATCCATAGGTGATACATCGGGAGATTTAGTAGGGATATCAGTGAAGGGTATGGCCTTGATACCAGTTTTTTGTTCCATTTCTTTTAGGAAATTTACAGTGGATTTTGATGTGTGACTGCTAGCTTTGTCCTGGTGGAGTCTCACAGATTGATGGCACTGTGGGTAAAACGATGGTATTTCATTCAGAAAAATTGGCGATAAAATATGTTCCTGATAGTATTTGGAGTTAATCTTGACATTTTTTTCCAATCTCTTTATTTTTAACTTGCCATTATCAGAAAAACCAGCAACAATCATGAATCCCTTAGAAAAACTTTCTTTCGATTCTTTGAACCATGTACTTAAATTTTTTTCTCCCCTTTTATGATAATAAATGGCTCTTTTACTGTTGCAATCATTTAAATACACCCATGATTCATCTATTGTGACAATTGTTTTCCATTTTTCTTTGGATAAGTGTTTCTCATATAGAATTCTGCAGCGTGTCCTGCGTTCAGCGATATGATTTGGAAGAAGACGATGCACATTGCGTTTTTTCGCTTTCTTAAGATTTAAATCAACGTTTATCATTTTGTTTACAGTGGACACTGAGCATTTTAATGATTTTGCAACTGTCCTTTGACTAGGGGGATTTTCTTTTAACATTAAATAACGAACCTTTACAATAGTCGAAGATGTCCGTTTTTTCCTTGGATACTTGTTTGGAATTTTTGTCCCACTTGAGGCTCCAATTTGACGTTTTTTTTCCTTTCTTGTTGACGATATTGCCTATCGACGCTTTAGATATCACAGAACCATGACTCTCACATCGTTTTTGGATAACAGAGTATGCATATTTCTGTTCGAAAAGAGCATAAATGTAGCCTTCGAACCACTGCTTTGTTAAAAACGCCATTTTGTATAAAAACAAAACTTTCAAGCCTCAGACGATAATTTTGACTTTTAAAAACATAGTACAATTGCAATTATTTCTTTTGCAGGAAATGATTTTTTATTACCGCTTACCAAAATCGTCTAAAAAATGTGCGAATAGCCTCTGTATCCTCAATATATTGTATCAATAGTAAAATTTATTAGGCGAACTTAGTTGAAACTTAGTTAAGTTATGTGAACCTAAGTTAGGTGAAGTTAGGATATCTAAGTTATGGAAACTTAGGTATTGTGTCAATAGTAAAATATTTTTACGAATTTTACGAGTCTAAGGTAGTCTTGGCAAATGTATGAGTTATCGCCGAATTGGCGATGGATTTGGTGACTTATTTTGGTCTCCATATTTGCGATGTATATGGCACCAAATGGTCGACAACTCACCGTCTAGACCTTTCTTGGAGCTTCTGGAGATATCTAGGTGACTGACCGATAGGCGTTTTGGAAGTCTATAAATATACCTGACATTGGCATTGGAACTAAGTTCTTTTCTACAGAGAATTGAATGTGATGAAAGTGGGTTAGTCGTGTATTGTATTGAAAACCCTGGTATCTTGACTTGTGTTTCTAGAGTTTTCTGCTGCATAGAAGACAGTTGTTACGTGTTTTCTGTTTCAATATGTGTAATGCGCCTGAATAATTTACAGAATAATTTTATTTTGTGTGCAGTTTCTGAAGAGATTTTATTCAACCCTAACAAACCCAGGAAAAACGAAGCAATATGTTAGATGAATCTCTTTAGTAGACTGTAGTTCTGAGTAATTGATTCGCTATATTTGTTATCTTTGTAAGTGTAAAAAGAAAATAAACTTGTGTCTCTGTCATCTGGGGACACCATTCTGAAATATCGATGAACGAGATACGCAACGATATAAAGTAAATGTAAGGTGCTTTAAAAACTTGCACATTAATATAATTTATACCTACGTAGGATTGAAGGAACGTTTAAGTGAATACAAAAAATTCGTATTGAAAAAATATGAACGTACAGTTGAACAAAAAGAGTAAAGATAAAAAAAAAAATAAAAAGTTTACTCTAAAGATTCACCTAAGTAGACAGCATCACTTATGACTAGGAAAAAATCCCCTCTAATTTGACATTATAGCCGTGAAATAAAAGCACAACATGTGTATAACATCATTCCGTATTCTAGAAAATAATGCGGAAAATTCATCAAAATAAGATTAAATCAACTGAGTCGTAGGATGAAAAAGCAGATGATAAACTCTCTTTGACTAATTTATAACATGTGAGTTTTCCACCGGGATTTGAGTATTTCTATTCGACGTCCACATTATTATGTGGTTCCATAATCTAAATAAGGGCGAACGCTGAAAAATTAGTATAACCATTGTTTATTTTTTTCAGTCCGAAAAATTTTTTTGTATGACATAATGTCATATTTTTTTCTCTTTTTTGTGTTTTATAAAACTTTTTAGGAGATTTTTTTAAAGGCGTAAGGTTTCTTAATGACAAGACACGGTAATTATATAAAGATAGCAATTGGTTGTGAAATATGGTACGTTGCATTCTTGACTGAATTTTGTTTTCAAGAGGGGAGAACAGTATATGGTTGCAGCATATGGTTATAGGTAAAGATGAAATCCTCACAGGGGAAAAACTTAGCTTTTTGAGGGCTAATCTGTTATTTCGCCTGCGGCCATTCATATCTACATACGTGTTGAAAAGAAACGCACTTTACAGTGGTTTATTTCAATGAGTAGAAGGCTTTGTGTCATTGATTATAAAAATATTTTACTCTTTATATAAAAAAAAAATTATGTGTTCATTAAAATGACGATATCTCTCCAGAAATTAACAAGGGTCTTTTATTTTTATTATAATATAAAACTAGCGGTTAAAAATTGGGATAATACAGCTCCGATTAAAAAAATTAGAATAATGAAAGAAAATATGGTCAAGGGAATTGCAAATCTAATTTATCAAATAAATAATCAATGATATCAAATATAAATTATCATAATATAAATCTGCATATTTTGCAGATTATAAAAATATGAACATATTAGAATGAAATAAAAAATATGTTTAAAACAGCAAGAGAAAAAAATTCAAAATATTAGAATACTTCATAACATGGTTAAAAAAATTAGAATATGCAACTATTTTCCTGTTGGTTTAGCGAACAGCTGCGGGACTAACATGTGCGGGACTATAAAACGTGTTCCACGGAAAATGAAAAGTAGTTTGGCATTTGATTTTAGTTCAGAATTTGCTTAATATGGGACGAAAGACCGACTTATCGGAGGCTGTGAAATTTCGTATTGTGCACTTGCACAAAGAAGGAAAAACAGAACTGTTTATAGCAAAGGAAGTGAAATATTCACAAGCAAGTGTGAGTAGAGTTGCGAGAGAATATTGTAATAATAAGTGTTTTCAAAATAAACACTTTAAAAGTGGTCGAAAGCCGGTAACTTCAGCAAGAGATGAAAGGAAATTGAAAAAGATTGTGAAGAAACATACCTTTGAAGTGTGAGATATTTGCAGAGAAAATGGAAAGAAGTGGGTGTAAATACCTCTAAATCGATAACATTACGACGACTTCACAAATTAGGTTTTAGATCGCGTGTGTCTAAGACAAAGCCACTCTTATCATCTAAGAAAATGCCTGCTAGAGTTAAAGGGTGTAAACAAAGACTATTTTGGGGTCAAGATGACTGGAAAACGGTACTCTTCAGCGATGAAAGTATGTTTTGTGTGTCATATGGGAATCAAGATATACGTCTTTGGAGACTTAAACAAGAAGCTTTTGATAAAGAGTGTTTGAAACATTTGGTTAAATTTGCGACCTCTGTCATGGTATGGGGCTGCATGACTGCAGAAGGCACAGGTACGTTGTGTTTTATTTACACAAAAGTCCATTCAGAAATGTATCAAGAAATTCTTGAACACTTCATGATTCCTTCATCTGAGGATTTATGTGATGACGATTTCGTGTTTCAGCAAGATTCAGCTTCTTCACACACTTCCAAATCGACAACTAAATGACTCCAAGAGAAGGAAATAAATATACTCCCTTGGCCTGCGGATACACCCGCTCTAAACCCCATCGAGGATTTGAGGGGAATTATTATAAACGACTTCAAGAAGTTACACCACGAAACATAAAAGATCTTATTTCTAGTTTGAAGAACATATGGGCGAATATTGATAAAAAAATTTTTAATAATATGGCAAAAAAATTTTTCAATAATATGCCAAACCGTTTAAGAGATGTTATTAAAGCCAAGGGTGATGCCACAAAGTACTGATTAATATGTAAAAACCCTTCGAGTTTAAATTGTGTGCAGTATATTTACATTATACTAATTTTTTGAACCATATTATGAAGTATTCTAATATTTAAAATGTCTCTTCACATGCTGTTTTAAATATATTTTCTATTTCATTGCAATATGTTCATATTTTTATAATCTACAAAATATGCAGATTTATATTATGATAATTTATATTTGATATCATTGATTATTTATTTGATAAATTAGATTTGCAATTCCCTTGACCATATTTTCTTTCATTATTCTAATTTTTTGAATCGGAGCTGTATATGTGTTTCACTTAAAAACACGAATGATAGTTATAATCAATAATAAATCCTTGTACTTATTTGTAATATATTGCATACGTTAAATCCATAGTACTTCTACGACTTAGTGGCTGGGGAAAGGTACGAGCCCTCCCGATGTCGACTCTGTGGTGCTTAATCAAAATTGTGGTAGTACCAAGGGCGCAGTGTTGACACACCGGTATGGTGCTCTCAGATAAAAAATAGTTAAAAGTATCCCCGGTTCTGTGCAAACGTCTAGGACGAAAAACCTCCAACTACGCAAAAAATATTTATAATATTATTATATTTTATAATATATTACATGTCCTTGTTAAATGTATTAAATAAACTGCATGTCCACGAAACTGTATGTTATGCCTACCTAGACAAAAAATAAATTTTAACTCTACATTTTTTTTATGTTAAGAATAAAAATGTATCTTGTCAGTGCATCTAACATAATTTTTTTTATATGTTCAGATAAATAATGAAACAAAAAATTCCAGACTCTCGTCAGAGGAAATATCTCAAGAAACATTGATTACGAAACTCTTTTCATATGTTTTGAATACATCGAACTTGTTTTCCTACGCCAAATTATGGACAAGATTCTCAGAGGCAGTCGATGCTACGGGTAACAAACAAAAAAGTTCTGAATTCAACTTCTCTGATGTGTAAGTTACATGTATATGCATTTTAACAGCAACTTTATTTTAACCAAAATAAGTTTCTTCAAAATAATTACAATGTTGTTTTCGTAAGATTCCCATATATCTATTCATTTTTTCAAAACCGTCAAATTAATAAGCGTACCCTAAAAATGAATATGTTATAATGTATGCTAAACTTTCTGAAAATATGTTACTCTTTATGAAGGGAACGGGAAGCTAAGAGACATAATACCATTCGACATTGTTTACATACTTGTCTCACTCCATTTTTAACGAAGATAGTACATTATATATTTTGAATAACTTAAGCTTCTTACTTTGTTGAACCTTTGACTGGTAATGTTTTGGTACTTATGAAAATTTTATCAGTGCATTCTCCTTTCGTCTCAATGTTGTTTATCCATTCATCACTACCGTTTAAATGAGTGGTGTAGAACTATTACTAGAAATATCTGTCATATATATATATATATATATATATATATATATATATATATATATATATGTGTGTGTGTGTGTGTGTGTGTAATGATAAAAATATGTGTAGTCGTAAGTAGGCAAATAACTTGGCTGCTGAATCATCAATTTTGTAGTCAGGCTGTTTTCACACACAAGTGGCTGGCAAATGGAGAGATTAACTGAGTTCAAAGCCATGGAAGGAGGCATCTGGTCACAAAATAGTGTTTTATTTACCGAAATGTTGCTGGACATCTTCTAGTAGGATTATAACAAGTTTAATTCCACCGATGCCGGGCAGAAAGGCCCCGGCAGCGCAGAGCACTGCGAGATATGGACGGAGACTCAACTTACGTCATGTTAGTTTCATGGTTCGAACACAAAGAGCTCTGAATTGCGCAATTTCTTTCCCGAGTACGGGTCTATCAAACTTCTAATTTGTCAGAAACGGGCACGTGATTAAATCGCGTCATATAAGGTGATGAACTCGCGATGCCCGTTATATAATGCTTATATAATGGCCCGCGCGTGCAACAGCTTTAGGGGAAAAATAGATTTATATTGGTTGAATTTAGGTCGCAATCCAAGGTTAAGGGGACGGTATTCTGTTGCATTAAGATAAATGAATTTGGAAAAATCATGTTAGAAGTATTTAAAAGGATTAAAATTTGTTTCATATATATATATATATATATATATATATATATATATATATATATATATATATATATATATATATATATATATATATATATATATATACATATATACATATATATATATATACATATATATATATATATATATATATACATATATATATATATATATATATATATATATATATATATATATATATATATATATATATATATATATATATATATATATATATATTGGTATAGGACAAAGAAGTATATCATGTATTTTCGAAGATATAATTTTTAAATTTCATTAGAAAAATTCCCACATTTTTGTCTAATAGTAGGCCAATTTCCCCTTCTTAAATCTTGAAATACTTATAAGAAATATCTTGAAATCAATTTTAATCCTAAATCAATTATCCTTAATCAGTTTAAGTCCTCAAATAAAATAGAGTTTGCTGGTATTGATCCTATACCACTGAAATAAACTCTATTTGCGCAGCAACGGAGATGTTATCAATTGAGGGACACGTTGGTTTGGTTTGGATTGAGGAGCTACGGTCAACTGTTTGCTACAAGAGGGCTAATTAGACCGGGATCTGTAGTTTAAAGCTTTCCCGTACGACTACAGACATTCAGGCCAATAGAAGAGCTTAAACCAACAGGATCTGAACCGAATGCCAGCGCCCTAGCCCTTCGGATATATATATATATATATATATATATATATATATATATATATATATATATATTGGAAATGTAGTTCTCAAGCCTCCAGCGGATAGACCGTTTGATCAGTTAAAAGTTACTGATATTGTTAAAAAAATAAAGCTTCTGTTGTTGGTGCTCTTTTTAATGCTGTATAATATTGTTGTGACTGATGCATTATTTTGCTTTTCTAAATAGTGAAGAAAATAATTTGAAGAATGATTTAAATATATTAACTGAGTCCACAAAATGCGACGTAAATAAAGCTATTATTTTACTTTGAAAATTTTAGAATTCTCATATTAATTGTAATCTTATAATAATTAAATTTCTCATAATTAATCTCATATTTGCAACAATATATATATTATTTTTATTAGGTTTTTAAAACTGAGGCATATTTTGAGCTCAACTTAAGAATATGCTTGTTGTATCAATTTAAAGATCTTATCGTGTAGATGTGCTAGTGGAAGAACTGTTTGGCCGAAGCGAATCGGCAACTTTACCATGCAAAATCTATGGGAAGAACAAGTGCAATTATTTGTTTTCATTTATCGCTCGCACACAGATCTTTTAAATTTTAAATAAACATGCTATTTGTATTGCATTTTTAATATTCTTTGCCCTTATAAGGCGTTCTGTTCAGTGTCAAATTTGGTATGCACATGGTTTTCTAGTATTAGTCTTAAAGTAAAAAAATACCATACCTATATATTAGTTTTTTGAGAGGTTTTTGTTTGAATTAAAGACCTGCTACGAGAGAATGTTTGAAAATAGAAATATGTTTGAGGAATTAAAATAATTGTCTTTGAATAAATTTGTAACATTTTTTTTCATTACATTAAATTTTACCTTTGTTGCTTTAGTATGTGGTATACCTTTATCAAAAAAATTAACAGTGGATTTTGACGTGTTTCTATTATATTATGTAAAATGTGTGCGGTCATTGGGAGACTATGCTGAGATGTTACAGTAGTTTCAGAATATCCTAATATATGTACTTTTCTTGGGGGAAAACATACCTTAGAACTTGAATGCACCTCGTAATTTAATCATTTCGGGACATCCATCATTTAAGGCTTACGAGTGCAATATCGGAGATATCAACCATTATCACACGCAACAGACTGAATAAAATACCCCTTTTCACATCTCTCATAGGTGTCAGAATTCTCTCTCAAAGCTTCCTATTAAAAGTAAAAAGGGTCAGGGGATAACCTCTGATAGAAGTCATAATTCTTAGGAGACTCCTGTGCGAGAAATAAAATTTATTTGAGTCAACACATTAGACGGGCAGCGGTACTCTCTGTAATGGTTCTCTGTGTAGAAGTGATAGGTATTTCTCTAACCCTCGTACCAAAGATAATCTCAATTGACACCTCGGCTCCCCCGCTTTCGCGTATCAGCCTATGAAACACTGAAGACCAGCCGCTACGTAGCAATACCTGAATACGCAGACGAAGGTTAATTTCCCAGGTTCGGTGCTTTCCATTGCTGTGGGGCTCGAGGAAGCCGGACAAACAGTACAGATCTGTCATTCACACAAGGCACCCCATCCCCTTCCTACCAAAGGTAAAAGGTATGGGTATGTAATATAACCCTCTCACAAAAGTAGTAAGTCAAAAGCGATTCAAAACAGAGAGAGCAAATATCTCTGTTCGCAAATCATTGAAGATTATTTCTCTTGGCATCGCCCATTAAAATCAATTCTTTCTAATCTCCATTTGACGTTTACTTTCCTTATTCTGCCATTATTCCGTAAGCGTACCGTCTTCTCATCTACCTATACATCCATGTAAAAATTTGTTTGATCACCTCTTCGTACTGATAGGGACCTTTTATTTTATTTTATCTATGATCTAAATTCTATATTTCTATGTACGTTATCTATGTTCTATTTTTCTATGTTCTACATTGCTTCACTACCTAGATTATGTAATGTGGTAATGGAACTTCATTCTTTTTTACTCTCTGACCGATTTTTTTAAATGTTTTGTACTACTATGGTCTTATAAAAGTTTTGTCTGCCCCTGGAATTTTATGTAATAACCATTGCTTCATTTTACGTAGCGGGAAATTTTATTACTTTGTATAGTTACATACCATAGATATCTAACGAGTCGTTATCTTAAATATCAGTCAAGATATCACAACTGAATACACATGCACACTGAAATTGGGAAATTTCATTAGTATTTTGTGAGTTATAAGTATTTTATTTGAGTAAAGAGAAGTTATTGATATTCTAGCTACAGAGGCTGTTCGCACATTTTTTAGACGATTTTGGTAAGCGGTAATAAAAAATCGTTTACTGCAAAAGAAATAATTGCAATTGTACTATGTTTTTAAAAGTCAAAATTATCGTCTGCGGCTTGAAATTTTGATTTTATTCAAAATGGCGTTTTTAACAAAGAAGTGGTTCGAAGGCTACATTTATGCTTTTTCCGAAGAGAAAAATGCATACTCCGTTATCCAAAAATGATGTGAGAGTCATGGTTTTGTGATATCTAAAGCGTCGATAGGTAATATCGTCAACAAGAAAGGAAAAAAAAACGTTAAATTAGAGCCTCAAGTAGGACAAAAATCCAAACAAGTATCCAAGGAAAAAACGGACATCTTCGACTATTGCAAATTACGTTGTTTAATGTTAAAAAAAATCCCCCTAGTCAAAGGGCAGTTGCAAAATCATTAAAATGCTCGGTGTCCACTGTAAACAAAATGATAAACGTTGATTTAAATCTTAAGAAAGAGAAAAAACACAATGTGCATCGTCTTCTTCTAAATCATATCGCTGACCGCAGGACACGCTGCAGAATTCTATATCAGAAACACTTATCCAAAGAAAAATGGAAAACAATTGTCACAATAGAAGAATCATGGGTGTGTTTAAATGATTGCAACAAAAAAAGAGCCATTTATTATCATAAAAGGGGAGAAAAAAATTTAAGTACATGGTTCAAAGAATCGAAAGAAAGTTTTTCTAAGGGATTCATGATTGTTGCTGGTTTTTCTTATAATGGCAAGTTAAAAATAAAGAGAGTGGAAAAAAGTGTCAAGATTAACTCCAAATACTATCAGGAACATATTTTATCGCCAATTTTTCTGAATGAAAAACCATCGCTTTACCCACAGTGCCATCAATCTGTGAGACTCCATCAGGACAAAGCTAGCAGTCACACATCAAAATCCACTGAAAATTTCCTAAACGAAATGGAACAAAAAACTGTTATCAAGGCCATATCCTTCACTGATATCCCTACTAAATCTCCCGATGTATCACCTATGGATTTTTGTGCTTTCGGACTTTTAAAATCTGCATTATCCAAACGTCGTCCCAAAACCCTTAGAGGACTCTTGAAAGCTGTTCAGGAGGAATGGGATAGAATACCTCTTCTGACACTTCAAAAGGCATTATTATCCTGGAAACTGCGGTGTCGAAAGATAGTTCAGAATAAGGGATGTCAAATAGAACATTTAAAACACAAGAATTTTATGTAATTTAGTTTTGTGAATACAATATACATCGTCTAAAAAATGTGTGAACAACCTCTGTAATATCCCCGCCAGAGGTGTTCTATTCCAGGTTCATATAGGCTTTCCAGGCTGAGAGGTGAGGCTCCTCAAATGTTAGAGTCCGTGTTAGCTAGGGACCTCCTGAATTTTGACCGAGCAACCCCAGAAATCTGGGGGGACCCGACATCTGGGGGGATTATACCCTCTCTCATTCCCTCTGACTTCATTGAAGTACATTTGGGTGTACTGATTTAGAGTGACCATATCCGGCGTAGACACGGAGGTATTTAACGGTGTGTGGTACTCCATATGTTGACTCCATATGTTTTGGAGTTTGTTACTTGAGACAGTATTCGACGAAATAAATATTTTGATTTATTAATATATAAAAAGTATAGCCTAGAATATTCTAAATTGCACCTCCGGCACCTCCACGTTGTGGACCCTGGGGGTCGACCGAAAGGTTGGCTGCTAACACCGGAGGAGAGTAGATTAAGTTGAGAATTTAAGCAGCCAATGGTGGAAAGTGACGAAGTGAGGATGGAGGACATATGGGTGGTCACTGAGGAACTAGTCAAGATGAAACATCAGAGAATGATGAATGCGATCAGTACAACTAAACTAACTGCGGAAGTTAAGAGGCAATTGAATGATGACATTGGGGAGCTAGTTAGCTCAATCACGGATCAACAGAAAGTGAAACAATATATAAAGGGATAGATAAGTATCCTTGAAATAAATGATAATAAGACTTACGACGAAGCAGTTAAGAAGAAGACCATTGAGAAGAAAAAGAAGGTGGAGAAAATACAGAGAGACGCGAGAAATAAAATCGAAATCATACCTGAATAGGCAAGAATCTGAAGTAACTAAGAAAGTCGTTAAAGAGAATATAAAGCCGGAAAAGCTGGGAATAGGAATAAAGAAATATAAAATGATAGGAAGAGGTGGAATTGAAGTTGGTACAGAGATGAAAGAAGACCTTGGCATCTTTGTCAAGGAATGTAATAAAAATAAAGGGGTGTACACATTGTATCTTACACGTACACCAAAAATGAGATATCCATGCATAAAAGTTTATGATGTTGAGAAAGAATACGGAAAAAAATAAATGAAAGAGTTGTTAAAAAAGCAGAATTCTGAGCTTGAGAACGAGGAAATAGAAATTCTGACGAATTTCAAGACGAAGAGAGGCTCGTATAACTGGATAATGAGAATGAAGGGAGAGATATAGAGGAAGATCGAATATAAGAAGAAGATCAAAGTTGGATGGAAATATTGTCCATGGAAAGACTATAGAAAGCAAACTACCTGCTATAAATGTTGGGGGTTTGGCCACGTGGCCAAACACTGTAGGAATACTAAGTTATGCAAAGTCTGCGCAGAAGAGCGACACGAGCGTCAACCTTTAAAAGCTGAACCTACTTGCATCAACAGTATGAAGTATCAGAAGAAGACAGGGAAGGAGATGGACGTCAAGCATCTTCCGACGGACTAAGTCTGCAGTATATATAAAGCAGAAATTGAGAAAATATTGAGGACTACGGACTATGGTTGTAGGGAGACTAGGGCTCCTCTATCCTACACTGACGATGATTACGATTTAGATCTCGATGAAAAATGTTTGTAATATATATTGTTGCTATTTTGTTTTACTGCTCAAGTTGGAGCAGTTTTTCTAGAGCTTATTGCATGTTAATGATTTAAGAATTATTTTGTTGTTACCTGCACAAGTGGTGCAGGTCTTCTGTACATATCCTTGTTGAATTAATTTAAATAAAGTTGGAGAACGATGTATTTCGCAGAGATGGTGGCTGCAGACGGAATAGAATAAGATTAAATGTGATTTGTTAAGACTCTGGCTATTGGATGTCTTTGATCGTAAGACCGCTAGCGGACGGAGTTAAGTGGCTTTAATAGGATAAAGATGGTGCTAAGTGCCCCGCTGACATGGAACGGGAATTATGGTCAGTGTTTGGTCCTGTGGATACAGAGTCGAGCGAGTTGGCGTCGTGGCGACCAGAAAATGGCAGTAGTCAATTTATGCCGTATAGGCTAACCGCCGAGGTCGGCTCAATTTCTTGAATCTTATTAATATATAAAAACTTGTTACCATGCAAAATAAAAAAAAGATATGAACACTTGCATAGAATAAAATAAAATAACTGCGCTACAACTGAATCGTCGAATACAGCAACCACATACATGGGAAGCAGTCATTGAACAGTGCGAACTAACTCCATTTTACCCTCAGACTCGTAGCAGGCTCGCTCTCACAATGAAATGCACTAGCGCTGCTCGCGCTTACGTTGCTAGGTGACGGTGTGTACACCACAGGCACTTGTCGGTATCCGAACCGATTACCCTCGGTGCCGAAAGTCGACGTGGTTCCACTTGGCTATCTCGGCTAAAAAAGTTATAAAATGAAGTTGTAGTTTATTTTTCGATACAAATATCAAAATGAAAGCGTAAAAGCATTTATAAGAAGTACATATATAACAATTTATTTTGTAAAATTTCTGCTGTACGTTAAAAATTTATATAACTCTTAATACTGTAGACGTATTTGCAAATATTCAGATGTTAATTATTACACTTCCGAGATAGGTATAAGAGAGATCTTCTTTCCCAGTTACTGGAGCTTTATGACAGAAAATATGGTTTTAGTAAAACTAGTAACGTTTATAGTTTGGAATAGTACATTTGAAATAGGATATACGTTTTTAAATGGGACTATAAGTAGCAGTGCTCTAGAGATGTAAAATGATCTTTTAAACGTAGTTTCAAAAGTTTTCTTTTAGGTTTATGCTAAATTAGAGGTAATAAGAAAAAAAATATATACTTATCGAAGTAGGAATTGCTTCCAAATTTCTTTGAAAATTCTAAAATATGTGTGAAATTTTCTCACTGTTACAAGGATAGTATATATTCCAAAATTATTTTCATTTCATGCAGATTTCGTACGATAGTCTTACGTAAAGGTAAGGAAAGTTTATGTGGATATTTTATTTTAGAAATACAAATTACAAATTCGAAAAAGTCATTACTTCGTACTATGAAATTTAAATTTATTTCGTCTCCATTGCTTTATCTTTCTTATTTTAATACACAGTCTGTAACGTAATAAAAAATAATATTCATGGCCACCCACACCCACACGATTACTGTATGAAGCATTATAGTAGGTAAAAGTATAATTTCTAAACAACTCTAATTTCACACTAACTCTGTTGTGTCAAACAATAAAGTCATGTATAGTTTATCAGATATTGATATAAAATGAGAAAGGCTGTTTAAGTCATAGACGTGTTTAATTCAATATGATCAAACTATGAGTATGAATTGGCAACACTTATTGTTTAACTTCCATGCAAATATCATATATATATATATATATGTGTGTGTGTGTGTGTGTGTGTGTGTGTGTGTGTGTGTGTGTGTGTAAGTATGTAAAAATATGCACTAATCTGGCTGTTCATTCGAAAATCATATTAAAAAAATCATTAATAATTCCTACTAGTAAGTCGCGTTTCTTCTAAAATTAAAAACATTTTTCAACATATTCTCGACAGTAAAATATTACCAAAACAATCCTTGAATAGAAATTTAGAAGAAGTTTTTGATTCTTCTTTTCAAATGCAACCAGTAATTCTAACAATCTAGCGTTAAATTAAAATGCTCACAATTAGAGTCGAATGACGTTTAAAGTTTCTTTTCAAATCTGGAGACGTATTGTTTTACATAAATGAATGAGTAAGTTTTAATTTCATTGTTAATTAAATAAAATTAATTATATGGTAAAATTATACAGAAAATCTCCTATATTTTAATTAGATTTTAAATGAAAATTTTAAAAGTAGGAATGCCTAGATAGAAAAAAAAATTCCCGTTTCAGTTTAAGAGCATTAATTATCATACGTTCACCGAATGAAAAATAACTTTTCCATTATAATAACAAGAACGGGCTTATCTTGAATTTGCATATTCTATTAGTAACTTCAAATGAATAAAACTTAAGAGTAGAAGTTTGGACCAACTGAAAAATCTCACAGTCAGAAAAATAAGATTTAAATAAAGGTAGTATATAAATTGAGACACATAAATAAATTCAGTTAATTAAAATATTTTGTGATAATTCTACATTCAATTTAACGGATAATTTAAAATTAAAATGTGTGAGTCGTTTTTGGAGTGGAGGAATTACAGTTTACACACAAAATGCTTAAAAGGATTTTCATTAGCATATTGTTCTGCGTTTCGATTCATGTTAAAAGACTGATTTACTTTCGGTCTTTAAAGTTATATAAAACCCAAGAGAGGATATATTTGCCTTAACATTCTCTTTAAATATGCGTTAAACTATTTGAATTTGTGTAATTATTTTTCATATCAACCATCTTTCTTAATTATATATTCCTTTCGATTAATTTCGGCAATGAGGTTGTATAAATATATAAATTGTGATGCTGCGAAAATAAAAAAATATCTCTCTCTCTCTCTCTCTCTCTCTGTCTCTCTATATAAATATAAAAATAAATATATATATATATATATATATATATATATATATATATATATATTTATAATAAATGCAACGATCAATATATACAATTGATGTAATTAATATATATATATATATATATATATATATATATATATATATATATATATTATTTATAAAAAATCGTAAGGCATATTTATTTTTTTTGTATAATATCCAATCGTCTGCTGCATTAGAAAGAAAAAAAGTATTTTTTTGTCTACTTAGTTGTTATGCTTAGGATATTTCTCGTGATATAAATTTTTTAACCCTGAAATTATTATGTTAAATGCAAACTTAAAAAAAGTTACAAAAACAGCTTAAAATTTAATTTAAAAAAATCTAAGAATTTTTTTTTCAAAAATCTTTCTTAGTGCACCCCTACACCATGAGAAGAATCGCCATGCAAAATTTCAGTCCTTTAGGTCCAGAGGTTTGGTCTGTACGTTGTATGTCAGTGAGTCAGTCAGTTACGGAACTGTTTTATATATATATATATATATATATATATATATATATATATATTATTTATAAAAAAATCGTAAGGCATATTTATTTTTTTTGTATAATATCCAATCGTCTGCTGCATTAGAAAGAAAAAAAGTATTTTTTTGTCTACTTAGTTGTTATGCTTAGGATATTTCTCGTGATATAAATTTTTTAACCCTGAAATTATTATGTTAAATGCAAACTTAAAAAAAGTTAAAAAAACAGCTTAAAAATTTAATTTAAAAAAATCTGAGAAGAATTTTTCAAAAATCTTTCTTAGTGCACCCCTACACCATAAGAAGAATCGCCATGCAAAATTTCAGTCCTTTAGGTCCAGAGGTTTGGTCTGTGCGTTGTATGTCAGTGAGTCAGTTACGGAACTGTTTTATATATATATATATATATATATATATATATATATGTGTGTGTGTGTGTGTGTGTGTGTGTGTGTGTGTTTACTCGTGAGTATATGACGAGAGAAGCACACTCTAGAGCAGAACTCTGAGGAAATAAACACCGAGACTCACCGTATTGTAGACATATTAGAAAAGAGACACACGAATGGTATCCATTACATTTATTTATTTCCGTAACAAAACGACGACACTATGGCGGACATTTCAGCAGACATCAAAATACATGTAACTTGACCAAAGCACACGAACACACTGACCCGGACCTGCTGGAGCTTGAATATACTGGACAACACATAATGGAATGGACAGCGGCGGCATACATCGAGCGAAGATAAGCAAAGCAAGGCCGAAACCAGGACAGGACAAGGAAACATAGAAAGTGCGTGGAACCAACACCTATAGAAGAAGGCATTCCCACGGGTTGCCACTTTAAAGCGTGACGTAGTTAGGGTAGTCCGACGCGGACTTTGACGTTCTCTCGTAGTGGGTGCCGTTTAACAGAACTTATCTCTGAGAGTTGTCATTTTATGATGTTGGCGATGTTTTACGCACTTAAGATTCGTCAATTTTCATTTTGGCGCGTCTTTCTGGCGGACACGAACGATAACAGCACAGCCATTTTTCTTCCTACGGACATGTGCTATAGATTCTATACATAGAAGAACGAAGAATAAGTGACTATTGATCCTTCTTAAATGGACTGTATGCTATATTTTATAAATTAAAGACTGCAATTTCTTTTTAGTGGTTTTATTACACACACAAAACCAAACATAACAATTAACTAGTTTGCCCTATGGCAAGAACAATGCAGACCATACTGCGATTGACAATTATATTTCACAGACCATACTGTGCAACAACCTTCGCCTATAGTCGGCGAGATTCTACTGGTGATGATGTATATTGTATACACATATTTCCATAAATATGACACTATAGTCATTTTGGTTAGCTATATAACCGAAGCAAAAAACACCAATACCTTTAATACTAAAATGCTATTAACACTAAAAATGGCGACTACTAAGAACAGTGTTTGAAACTGAACTGTTGCCATTAGCAGCCATCAAAGTTTTTCTAGTAGCGCGCCAAGGTTGGCGGCTTTTAATAATGACAATGTAAGCCGTAACATACCGGCCCCCATTGACATGTACCAACATTCAATTATATAATGATACACAATCTATACTTATATATAAAGCGAGAGCGATTTTGTACGTGGAGGGTAATCTCCAGAACCACTGCACCTATTTGAAAAATTATTTCACAGTTTGAAAGGTACATTATTCCAGATGGACATAGGCTATATATTATGTATATCTGATCAGTAGAAATAAAGTTAGGGGCTTAATCCTAACAATCTCCATTGTTACCGCTACTGTCCTCTACCGCTTTTTGTGCCAAAGTCTTCAACGATCCTTAGCGTGCTGCTATCGCGGTTGGATTCTGTTCTGACGATAGTGGTTCGAACCTAGCCGTTCTTCGGGACGCCTTTTTCTTTTAAAAAATTAACTTTAATTATTTACTAACGTAATATTAATTTAAATATTATTTTATAAATATTATTTGAAAAAAAAATTAATATTATTTAAAAAAAAACATTCTTTACTTAAAATCCTTTTATTATTTTTTTATTTTTATTCCATCTCTTAACTTCTCTCTTTTAAAAAATTAACTTTAATTAATAACTAACGTAATATTAATTTGAATACATATTTTAGGTGCTTAAAATAATTTTTAAAAAATTCTTTACTTAAAATCCTTTTTATTTTTGAATAAAACTACGGTCTCAAGCACACCTCTTTCTTTTAAAAAATTAAATTTAATTAATAAATAACGTAATATTACTTTGATTAGTATTTTAGGTGCTTAAAATAATTTTAAAAAATTCTTTACTTAAAATCCTTTTTTATTTTTCAATTTTTATTTCATCACTTATTCTAATTCTGGGATACCAATGTGTATCTATACTTCTATAATCTATACTTATATATAAAGAGAGAGCGATTTTGTATGTGGAGGGTAATCTCCAGAACCACTGCACCTATTTGAAAAATTATTTCTCTGTTTGAAAGGTAAATTATTCCAGATGGACATAGGCTATATATTACGTATATCTGATCAGTAGAAATAAAGTTAGGGGCTTAATCCTAACAATCTCCATTGTTACCGCTACTGTCCTCTACAGCTTTTTGTGCAAAAGTCTTCAACGATCCGTAGCGTGGTGCTATCGCGGCGGTCTTCTGTTCTGACGTTAGTGGTTCGAACCTAGCCGTTCTCCGGGACGCCTTTTTCTTTTAAAAAATTAACTTTAATTATTTACTAACGTAATATTAATTTAAAAAATTATTTTAGGAATATTATTTGAAAATAATTTTAATATTATTTAAAAAAAAACATTCTTTACTTAAAATCATTTTTTTTTATTTTTGTATTTTTATTTCATCTCTTAACTTCTCTCTTTTAAAAAATTAACTTTAATTAATAACTAACGTAATATTAATTTGAATACTATTTTAAGTGCTTAAAACAATTAAAAAACATTCTTTACTTAAATACCTTTTTTATTTTTGAATAAAACTACGGTCTCAAGCACACCTCTTTCTTTTAAAAAATTAACTTCAATTAATAAATAACGTAATATTACTTTGAATATTATTTTAGGTGCTTAAAATAATTTTAAAAAAATTCTTTACTTTTTTATTTTTGTATTTTTATTTCATAACACATTTGTGGACAACTTTACGAGCCACAGATATTCCATTGAGTATCCAGTGACTTTGCCTGATGTGATGAAATAAGGCTTGTGGCCCGAGATGGAAAAACTTCTTGTGAAAATATTCCAAGATCATTTCACTCAATTTGTGGTTGCGGGTCAACACGACAGGGTGTTTTTTTATATAGGTCAGACTGGAAATGTCTAAGCGACCGCCTACTGTAACAATGTCCTCAGGATCTATAAATGGGTTTAAAAATTTCAATTTACTATTACCTGACAGGGTCCTTTGATTCTGCAGATGCTGGATATCTTCAGCAAAGAAGATATACTGTACCTGTTTGATCAAGCAGGCTTCAGCACTCTTAAATTCGGGTAAGGTCAGGGGTCCAAATTTTTTTCTATTTACAGTTCTACAATTGTGAATAAATCTCAAAATGAAACTACAAATTCTAATTAGTTTCATGAAATTATTAGTTATACAAAAAATAAAATCAAAATTGTTAGGTGTAAGTGAAACAGCTAACGCTGCCAGTCCACACAAGTTTAGAGTCTCTTGACATGGAGGGTCATTAGAAAATCTTTCATAATACCGTCCTGGTCCTCTGACGATAGATGAGGATTTCCAGTACCACGCACACTAATCAGATGAGTGAGAAAGTCTGGCCCATGCCACCAAAGTTGATTCTCCAGTAAGTCTGTAGCATCTAACCGTCTCGAAATTGAATCCGCAGGATTGCTGCTAGACGCAATATTTTTCCATTGAAAGTTCTGTGTATAGCCTTGGATCTTCGCAACCCGATTGCTGACAAATGTTTTTAGCTTCCATAGGGGTTCGTATCCAGGCTAAGGCTGTTTGTGAATCGGTATATAAGTAGATGTCGTTAATGTTCAGTTTTAAGGCGTTCAAAACTTTGACGACTAATTTGGATAATAGGAGACACGCTGACAGCTCGAGTCTCGGTTTAGTGACTGTTTTTAATAGGGCTACTTGAGATTCGCTACTTATCAAATGACATGACGTTTGAGACTGATATGAAGATTGAATGTAGACAACAGCTCCAAATGCCTTTGATGAGGCATCAGAAAATCCATACAAAGCTATCTGTTGAGCACAAGACTTTAAATTGTAACGACTAATGTTAAGACTTTCTAAAGATTTTAAAGAACTTGTAAATTGAATCCAGGACGGGGCTATAAACTCACGAATAGGATCATTCCAATCTAATTTTGATTTCCAAAGTTCTTGCATGAACGTTTTGGCTTTTGTAATAACCGGTCCTATAAGACCAGGCGGATCGAAAAGTCGGGCGATGTCAGATAGAATAGCCTTTTTAGTCAATTTTTCTTGTTGATCGATTTTTACATTGAATGTAAGGACTTCCAAGCTAGATTTCCAGGTAACGCCTAAAGCTTTGGTTTCATTTTCTAAAAATGAATAACCTTCTAAAGTTCCATTATTAACACGCTCAAGTAACTCAGGATGATTGGCATTCCATTTATGCAAGTGCATTCCGGCCGATCTTAGCAGTTGTATTAGCTGAGACTGGAGTTCTGTCACAGCTTCAAGACTGTCTTCGCCACTGATGACGTCATCCGTGTAACAATCATTCAAAAGAACTTCCGAAGCCTTGCTAAACCGTTCTACTTCTTCTATAACCAGTTGTTTTAAGGTTCTAATGGCCAAAAATGGAGCACAAGATGTTCCGTAAGTCACCGTGTTCAATTCGTAGACTTCTACTGGCGTGGCCGCATCTGGCTTCCATAAGATTCTTAACAATTTCCTTTGTTCCGCATTTATCACTATTTGCCGGTACATCTTTTCGATGTCAGCGAGAAACACAAACCTATGTTTCCTAAAGCGAATCATAATTTCGTACATTTCTTCTTTTACTAGTCCTTTGTAGAGAATATCATTTAATGACTTACCATTTGTTGTAGGGCTTGACGCATTAAATACTACGCATAGCTTCGTTGTGGCATTTTCTGGACGGTACACTCCATGATGCGGAAGGTTATAACAACCTGTATTTTCTATATTGTCCCTAACTTTTGTCATGTGACCAAGGGTCTCATATTCTTTCATAAATGCGGAATAAAGTTCTTGCATTAAGGGAGTTTTTTCAAGACGATTCCACAATTGCTGTAACCTTTTCTCAGCGACTACTTTGGAATCTCCTAGGGCAACCAGATCCTCCTTTACGGCATAGTAACTACAAATCTTCCGGTGTTATCTCGGCTATAAATTTCTAAAAAATGATTCTCACATAGTTGCTCTTTGGTGCTAATAGGAATCGATTCATCTTCAACACTTTCAATTTTCTAAAATTTTTGCAGGTTTTCATCTAACATATCTGCTTGCTTAACCCTATCACTGTAACCTGGGGTCCACGCGGACCCCAGGCACTTTTAACTAGTTGCCAAACAATATATATCGTACTTTGAGGGGTCTAAGCCAGTGACATCTCATCTTAACATGTGTCTAACACAGGGTAAAATTTAAATTGCATAAATATCAGGGGTTGTTGGTTTTTTTATATTTGAAACATATATGTCACATTTCTGTAACCTGGGGTCCGCATGGACCCCAGCGTTATGCCGGGTGTCTGAAAACGATTGGACACATTAAAAAAGAATGAAAAATAGCTAGGAACAATGACGTGTTTTTGATAACACGTATTAATAACAAAATCCAAAAGTTTTTGTTTCTCAACAATTTTATTCCCAGAATCCGACAGATGGCTCTCGGTGATGCGACAGGTGTGTTTGCATTTTTCTCGTTGCGCGCCTCTCAGCTGAGAGCTGTTATTCAAAGCTGCAACATGTCGCGACAAACAGTTTCGATAGAAGATGCTTTACGCATGATACAAGAAAGTGATAGTGAAAACGATCTAGAAATAGATGGATTCGGTGAATCATCTGAGTTTGAAGAGAGTGACGCGAATATTCAAGATCCAAACGTTGAAACCGATAGTGAATCAGAAAGTGACGGGTATACTGGCCAACAATCTCTATCTCGTAAAAGATGTCCGGTACGAGGCATCTCGTAAAAGAGGCCGGTACGAGGTAGGTAAAATAGCTGTCTGTCGGGATGTCTGGCAAATGCTTCACGAAAATCTGGAGAAATATTACAAGCCCGGAAAATATCTGACAGTCGATGAGCAATTAGTGGCAACTCGTGGTCGGTGCAGATTTCGACAGTACATACAGATCAAACCCGGAAAATACGGAAAATATTTTGGTGCTGTGATTCCACCACTTCGTTTCTTTTGAAAGGAGAAGTGTATGTTGGACGACAACCTGGTACTGCAGGTGAAGCAAACAATGTTTGTGATCTTGTCGGGCGATTAGTTGACCCTTGGAAGAACAAAGGACGCAACGTTACCATGGACAATTACTTCACCAGCGCTCAGTTAGCAGAGAACCTACTACCTGTGAAAACCACAGCGGCTGGAACAATTCGAAAAAATCGAAATGAAGTCCCTAAAGAGTTGCTACCAAATCGTCAGCGTGAAGAGAAAATCTTCTATCTTTTGTTTTGATAAACAAAT
Organism: Dolomedes plantarius; assembly: GCA_907164885.2. Taxonomy (NCBI): domain Eukaryota; kingdom Metazoa; phylum Arthropoda; class Arachnida; order Araneae; family Dolomedidae; genus Dolomedes; species Dolomedes plantarius. The sequence goes on along the minus strand of OU015493.1, from coordinate 80,775,209 downwards.
GACTTTAGTTAGCTACACTCCAAAGAAATGGGAAGGCAGTCATTTTGCTATCTTAAATGCATAATGACAAAAAGTCATTATAGAGAAAGACAATAAGTCCGATTTTATTACTCATTACAAGGCAACAAAATCTGGAGTTGATAACTTTGACCATTTATGCAGATTGTACACATGCAAGCGAAAAATACGCCGTTGGACTATGGTCTTGTGGTTCAACATGCTCGACTGCGCAGCTGTTGCTGGATACATAATTTGGATTTTGAAATATTCAGATTGGGAATCTGTGAAGTGCCATCGACGTCGATTGTTCCTGAAAGACCTTGGGAGAGAGCTGACATCATTCAGAGAAGACTTCAGAACGTCCAATCGCTGTTGTCTGGTGTTCGTCATTCATTGAAATCTTTGGGGATTGAAATTCCGACACTACATGATTCAGCACAGGAATTCAAGAGCAAAATAAAAAGGTACATTGCCAGCTATGTCCACGTTCTTTGGATAGAAAAGTAAAGACCCGATTTACTAATTGCCATATACCGTGTTGCCCGGAACATCAGAAGACCATTTGTGAGGTATGTTCAGCGAACATTTAGAAATGCAGAACAAATATGTAAATATGATTATAAAATTATTATGTTCTTAGTTTTATAAATAAAATTGTTTAAGAAAATATCTGAATAATCGTTCATTACTTATAAGATAATTAAATGAATGCAAAATTAACTGTCATGTGATGTAAATAGTATAAAATATGTAAATTACAACATGGGGTCCGCATGGACCGCAGGTTACAACAGGGTATAATACGAAACGATACAGTGATAGGGTTAACAAGGCCACAAAATGTCTGATGACATTTATTTTCTACTATTCCGGAAACAATAAATCCGAAAACAGCGTTTTGAAAGATTAATTACTTAATTTTATGTTTCTCAGTTTTCAAAATCTCATAGAAGAGCTCAGTCCCAATGAGAAGGTCAATTTTAGCTGATTTTCCAAAATTAGGGTCGGCTAGAGCTATATTTTTCGGTACTTCCAAATTAGTGTCATCTATATTGCTTGACGGTACCCAAGTTGTTATTTTTGGCATAATTAAAAATTAAATCGATCTACTATACAAACCATCTTTATTTGAAATAGTTGTCTTCAATTTCAATTTTATATTTGAAATATTTCCATTAATCCCAGAAACCGAAACTTTCGTCTTATTTTTCTTTACTGATGAAGACTGGGCTAGTCTATTACTCATGATGTTGATCTGCGAACCGTTGTCTAAAAGTCCACGCATTGGAATTCTAACCCCATTCGAATCTTCAACATAAATAATTCACGTGGTTAAAAGCAGTCTATTTTCATTTTTGCCCAATAAGCAAATCTCATTGCATAATGATTGAGAAATCTCGCCAGAAACATCTCCTTTTAATTTATTGCTTGGCGAGGCAATAATTTCTTTTTTTGTCTATTTGTTGGCTACTATCGTTTTCAACCATCGGCACCAATGATTCACCTCTATGGAGCAAAGTGTTATGCTTTTTAGAGCAAAGTCCACAACGAGATGCTGAAGGACACTCAGCAATTTTATGTTTCGAACTGAGACAATTCAGGCAAAGATTGAGTTTTTTAACGATTAAATATGTGTCATACTCCTTTAATATTAAGAACGTGTCACACTTAAAAATAGAATGACTTGTTGATTGACAAAAAACACATTTAGTATTCCCAGTATATGAATTCTTTTTTACAAACAAATTCTTCAACTTTTGATTTCTTTCACATGCTAACTGCTTAGGTTTAACGGTTACACTACTTTGTAAATTTTCTAAAACTAAACATCGTTTTTGTAGAAAGTCAATAAAATCTTGCCAATGAGGTAATTCTTTGGTAGTTAGCGAAACCTGAAATTGCTTTTTTGTTTCTTTATCTAGTTTTTTAAGAACTATATTTATCAACATGATTTCTGAAAACTTATTAAGTTCTAATCCTATTGTTTTAAGCGCTCTAATATGCTTTTGACATCCATCAACTACAGCTCTTAGACTTTTAGCTGCGTCCTGTGTTGATATTTCCATAGATAATATTAGATTCAAATTACTATTCACGATAAAACGTTCGTTCTGAAAACGATTTTCTAATGCTTTGAAAAGCGATTTATAGGAATCATCCGCAGTAACAACATCTAAAGCCGTATCGCTCAAGGTAGATTTTAAATAATACAGCTTCTGTGTATCACTTAAACTATCATTCGACTCGATTAATGTTTTAAACTTATCTTTGAACATATACCAGTCTTGATAATTTCCAGAACATTTCGGTAGAGGTATATCAGGCAATTTAAAATTAACATTTGAATTACATAATTTACAGCTATTTGAATTACTTTCGGTTTCGCTATATATGTCATTAGCATTAGAGAGTAAGAATTTTCTAAACCTTTCCTCTAGGTTTTCAGCTTCTTCTTCTATTTCTGTGACGGCTGCTAGAGGATTTTCTTTTTCATTTACAACTATTCCAAAATATTCGATTTTCAAGTCATGCAAATGCGACATAACTTTCTGTACACTATCTAATTTTACTTGGTATTCCAATGTCTTTTTACTCTTCTCATCATCGAGGAAATTTGCGATTCTTGTCAACTGACCTTTATAGGCCCCTCTTTGACGATTAAGAGCTACTAATTTATTTTTATCAGTCATGATTACAACTGATTGTTCATACTATCAATGAATTTAAAACCAAATGTAAAATACCAGTTCTTCTCCTAACAACGTGACCAAAAAAATTATCCTTCTTAAATGGATTGTATGCTATATTTTTTAATTAAAGACTGCAATGTCTTTTGAATGGTTTTATTACACATACAAAACCAAACATAACAACTAACTAGTTTGCCCTATGGAAAATACAATGCAGACCATACTGCGATTGACAATTATATTTCACAGACCATACTGTGCAACAACCTTCGACTATGGTCGGCGAGCTTCTACTGGTGATGATGTGCATTGTATACACATATTTCCATAAATATGACACTATAGTCATTTTGGTTAACTATATAACCGAAGCAAATAGTGCACCAATACCTTTAATACTAAAATGCGACTAACACTAAAAATGGCGACTACTAAGAACAGTGTTTGAAACTGAACTGTTGCCATTAGCAACCACCCAAGTTTTTCTAGTAGCGCGTTAAGGTTGGCAGCTTTTACTAATTCCAAGGTAAGCCGTAACAATTATAAAATGCCTTTTAGATGTTCAGCTGTAAATTGCAAAGGCAACTACAAAACTGGGCCCAAGGTTTCAGTGTTTAAATTTCCAACTGATCCAAAAATAAGGAAAAAAATGGATTACAGCGATCTCAAGAAAAGATTTCATTGTTACCTCCAGTTAAAGGGTAAGTAGCATTGCAAATTGTTTAGAAATTTGTGATTAAACTAATTGCAGTTATTTCAAATAATTTATGGTTTTTAATTTTCAACGTTTCTAATTTAATTCATATATTGATGTAAAAGAATGGGTAGGATTAACTGAGTTGATCTTAAATGTCTTGCCTACAGTTATTAAAGGATAAAAAAGTAAAATTAATGTAATTAAATGTTATAAAAATCCCAGCAACTTCATTCTAACACTTTTTAATTTAGATATACATTTATGAAAATTCTTTTGTATTTAAATGAACTATGTTATTTTGTTTTGTAGTACAGTAAATATCTTTTTGTTTGTATATAGGTTTGCGAACGTCACTTCCCAAAAGATGCACTTATCCGGGAAATAGAAGTAATGGATTCTTCATCTGGTATTATCAAAAAGGTGCCTATTCCCTTTCCAAAATTGAAAGATGGAGTGACGCCTTCAATATTTGAGGGATATCCCAGCTACATGAATGCATCAAAAGCTTCCAGACCAAGTCCTGCAGAAAAAATTGCAGCTATTGAACAACAAAACGTCAGCCTGGCTATACAGCAAAGTCTAAAGGACTGTGAAGAGCATCAAAAGGCAACGTTCTATTCTGCAATACATGAACTTAAAGATTTATTTGTATATTTCACTGATATAATTTCTTCATGGACGATAAAGTATGTGGAAGACAAAGTTTATTTTTATCAGTTAAATTTCTCACCTGCACCATGTATTTTAAAATATATACTTATTGCAATAATCTAAATATTGTGGCATTTGTTAAGAATTGTAAGATTTCAAAATTTAATAATTATAAATTTCCTTGCAAAACAAATAATATAAATGATTTATTAAGCATTTTAAAAGAATTTGGATTAAATGAAAACAGTAATACGTGTGATGCTGAGACTGTATTAAATATGATAATTGAATTGTTTGATGTTCTAAGACATAAAATTTCTGATCATCAAAATACAATAATTGACTTCTTGACTGAACAACTGACTTTATACAGAGGCTGTTCACACATTTTTTAGACGATGTATATTGTATTCACAAAACTAAATTGCATATAATTCTTGTGTTTTAAATGTTCTATTTGACATCCCTTATTCTGAACTATCTTTCGACACCGCAATTTCCAGGATAATAATGCCTTTTGAAGTGTCAGAAGAGGTATTCTATCCCATTCCTCCTGAACAGCTTTCCAGACTTCTGTAAGGGTTTTGGGACGACGTTTGGATAATGCAGATTTTAAAAGTCCGAAAGCAAAAATATCCATAGGTGATACATCGGGAGATTTAGTAGGGATATCAGTGAAGGGTATGGCCTTGATACCAGTTTTTTGTTCCATTTCTTTTAGGATATTTACAGTGGATTTTGATGAGTGACTGCTAGCTTTGTCCTGATGGCCTCTCACAGATTGATGGCACTGTGGGTAAAGCGATGGTATTTCATTCAGTAAAATTGGCGATAAAATATGTTCCTGATAGTATTTGGAGTTAATATTTACATTTTTTCCACTCTCTTTATTTTTAACTTGCTATTATAAGAAAAACCAGCAACAATCATGAATCCCTTAGAAAAACTTTCTTTCGATTCTTTGAACCATGTACTTAAATTTTTTTCTCCCCTTTTATGATAATAAATGGCTCTTTTTTTGTTTCAATCATTTAAACACACCCATGATTCATCTATTGTCACAATTGTTTTCCATTTTTCTTTGGATAAGTGTTTCTCATATAGAATTCTGCAGCGTGTCCTGCGTTCAGTGATATGATTTGGAAGAAGATGATGCACATTGCGTTTTTTCGCTTTCTTAAGATTTAAATCAACGTTTATCATTTTTTTTCAGTGGACACCGAACATTTTAATGAATTTGCAACTGTCCTTTGACTTGGGAAATTTTCTTTTAACATTAAACAACGTACCTTTGCAATAGTCGAAGATGTCCGTTTTTTCCTTGGATACTTGTTTGGAATTTTTGTACCACTTGAGGCTCCAATTTGACGTTTTTTCCCTTTCTTGTTGACGATATTACCTATCGACGCTTTAGATATCACAAAACCATGACTCTCACATCGTTTTTGGATAACGGAGTATGCATATTTCTCTTCGGAAAGAGCATAAATGTAACCTTCGAACCACTGCTTTGTTAAAAACGCCATTTTGAATAAAAACAAAATTTTAAGCCGCAGACGATAATTTTGACTTTTAAAAACATAGTACAATTGCAATTATTTATTTTGCAGCAAACGGTTTTGCATTACATCTTACCAAAACCGTCTAAAAATTGTGCGAACAGCCTCTGTAATTAACAAAAAAAATGCCTTTCATTATAGTTCTGAATAAATAATATTTTGTAGTATACTTTTTCAAATTTCACCTCAAGCCTATAAATTTTTTAGAGATAGTAATCAATTAAAATTCCCCCATCCCTCTTCTATAGTACGACTGTGTTCTTCTTTTAAATTAAATCCTCAATGTGAGCAATTCGAAGATAATTTTTTAATGTATTCCAAAGCACGATTTCATTTATTAAAACCCGATGAAGTTAAAGTTTCATTAATGATTGATGAAATACATATTAAGCAGTACTTTGAATATAAAGGTGGTAAAGTTGTTGGCAAGTCTGTCAATAATGATAAAGCTGCATCCACTGCTTTTGTTTATTTGGTGCAAGAAATTTGTTCGAGTTTTCATGATGTTGTGAACATTTTGCCAGTTCAAAACATTGATTCCAATTTTCTTCATTTGTACATTAAAAAGGTCATTGTGGGGCTAGAAAATATAGGATATTTTGTAGTCTGTGTTACAACTGATAATAATGCATTAAATAGTAAAGCAATGTTCTATTTTGCTACACCCCCTTGTTTAAGTATTGTATATAAACACCCTTCAAATCCTAATAGACCGTTATTTTATATTTTTGATCCTGTACACATTCTGAAGTGTGTAAGAAATAATTGGTTGAATCAGAAGGATTATGGCCAATGCATGTATTTTATTGATTTTAATGATCATAACTTAACTAAAACTGCCTCTTTTAAAATCATTAAAAATATCCATTCTTTAGAGGATGGACAGATAGTAAAATATGTGTATGGATCAACTTTAAAAGCTCTTTCTCCATCTTCTATGGAGAGACAAAATGTAAAACTATGTCTTCAAATTTTCAATGACCATATTGTTGAAGGCTTGAAAGTGCTTTCTACACATATTGATGAACCTTTTTGTTTGGAAACATCTGAATATATTGCAATCATTATTTACTGGTGGGAAATAATGAAAGTGAAAAGTAAGTTTAAAGGGGGTCATAACTGAGATGAGTATTGTGAGCCTTTGTCATCTAATGCTTCCGATGAAAAGGTTATGTACCTACAAAAATTCTGAGTTTGGCTTAATACTTTGAATTCTCTTAAATATACTTTTCGCTTTTTAACTAAAGAAACATATACAGCACTTTCTCACACTACACATGCTCTACTTGAAATGCGATCATATTGATGCAATGAATTGGGGATGGCGTATTTCTTAACAGAAAAACTTTAAACCGACATTATTGAAAATAGGTTTGGAAAGTTTCGCCAATTGTCTGGGTCGCAATACAACATCTCTTTGAGACAGGTTTTCGAAAATGAATCAAAGCTTAGACTTCAAACCCTAGCCCTTTTGATATCCTCAAGGTATGACAAATTAAATTTATCTTTCTCTGACATTAAAGAAAATGAGCAATTACTAAAAGTTGATGTTTCATGTTTGAAAGTCATTACAGTTTCTGAGGAAGATTTTGTTACCTTAGTTACTGTATTGCCTTTACTAACTTACATTGCTGGCTATTGTTGCCATTCTGTTATAAAGGCAAAAAAATGTGTTAACTGTAAAAAAATGTTGACTCTTGACAATATTGATGATTGTTTCGATATTGTTGATAACAACGAAAACAGTTATATTCTTTGTATGGATAATGGGGGATTATGTTATCCAAAACCTGAAGTTTTAGATGTTGTTATGTATGTTTACATTATCATACAAAAATTAATTTCAGACAAGTATGAAATGATGTTTTTGAAATGTACGGATCAACGATTAATTTCTTCTAATTTGACATTAAAAATAATAAAAGAAAAGGAAATATATTGCATCCTAAACCATTGCAAAGTACATAAAATTAACGACATAGTAGAAACAATTGTGAAGCATGCTTCAAACACCTTTTTAAACGGTTATTGTAGGAAACAAAATGAGAATCTGTAAAAAGATAAACAATTATTAAAGCTAAAGAAATGCTGAAAATAAAAAAAGAAAACTGCAAACATTACAAAGATTTAAAATGCATTGTTTTATGTATCTGTATAAATTTTAATAAAATAAATTTGTTTTACTTATGTGTTGTTTTATTATAGAATACAAATTAAAATAGTCACATAAATGAAAAACAGCCAATAATATTTAAACTAATGCAATTCAATCAATTGTAATTTTTTTTATTTATTTTAATCTATGAATTGAAATTTGTTTTTATTTAGAATAATTTTATTAGGAATGAAAATCAAAGCAATAGTTGGAACATAAAAAAACTCTATGCAAGAAAAATATACGTGTGAAATTTCATTCATAAAGATTATAGGTCTGGTCTTTAACTTTTTTAATGTCATTAAAGATATGAACTAGTTTTTCCAAATGCCTTTTTATTCACTTCCTAGCACCTTCTTGTGTAGCTTCCTAGGGCATAAAAGATTAATCCCGTAATACTTAAGACGGAGTCGAGGATCGGACTACCCTACTGACGTCACGATTCGACTGCGGAGGCTTTCTTCTATAGTAGGTGTTGGCGGAACACGATGTTTAAACTGATACATATTGGGATTGTGGTAGCTGTTTAGAATTATTTTGATTGGCTGACCCCGATCATGTGATATATGTGTCGAAAGTCGTATGATTCTTTGAAGGGGGAAAAGAGATCACGGACTTTTGAATCATGTCTAAAAATTACTTTACCACGCGTGCATTGCAGAGAATAGAATATTCGGTTATTTCGATTTCTTTTTTGAAATAGGGTTGTGCTTTATTGAGGTAGAAACAAGGATAATTTAGAATACACGTTAAATTAGGACAATTAATAATAGTGGGGCGCTATTATTACTTACACACACACACACACACACACACACACACACACACACACACAAAGTTGAAAGTGAAAAACCAGTATATGCTCAGAACCACAAGGGCCAGGAGCTAAAAACCTGAAAAGATTAGTGAAAATTAGGTTTTAGACAGCATCTTGTCTTCAGCGGTGCCGATACTGTCTAAAAACCAATGGATTTTTTTCTAATAAGTATGATCTGAGCAATAAACATACTTAGACACCGGACAATCCATAAGACACAGAAGAAGTGAATAAACAGTGGCTTTTTCATTGAACACCAAACTCGGCGTCAGACAAAGTGAAAGTTAAGTTAAGTTAAGGAGACCGCAGGAAGACTGACATTACAAACATTGCAGCCATGGAGCAAATGGATTCACCAGCAGACTAAGGACACTTTTTTATAGGAAATAATTACCTAAGTTAACTTAGACATTTATTATGACGAAGAGTTAATATTTTTTATTTTGATTACACTAGTTTTTATTTAATTTTTTAGTAGTTATTTAATAACTTTAATCATTTAGTTTTGTATTGCTAATTATTAGCAACAGAACATGCTATTCATTAAATATAAAACAACCAAGTATGTGCTTGGAAAGACTATCAGGGTAATAATTACGTTTTAGCACTACTAACAATTGTTTTATATGCTTATGCCTATTGTCCATAAAACAAAGCCTATTTACTCTTACTAGTTGATTAACAATAATTTATTAAATACAGATTTATGTAAGCATGTTAAGTAACTTTGAAATTTTACTATATTAAAGTCATATTCTGATCTTTTATCATAAAGATCAAAAGAAAATTACTATGAGAATTTATTTTTATGTTTATATCTAAGAAGTTTACATTAAGTTTATCTTGGCTAATTTGTATTCGTTCTAGATAAGGAGGGTAAAAATTTAGGGCTATATTATTATTACTGATATTAATTACAATTATGTCATCTATATATCTAAATATTTGGTAATTGCTATTAACAATATTATTAATTTTATCAACTTCAAAAAAATGTAAATATAAATTGGCTAGCATACTGGAAGCATTTTCACCTTGTGGTACACCTTTTTACCTGTAAGTACTTACTATTCTTGTATACTATATAATTATGTTTGGTTACAAAATCTAATAGCCTATTGAAATGAGTTAGTTTAAATTCTTTGTTTAAGTATTGAATATTATTTTTTACTAAAGTTATAATTACCCTATTTAAATCAATTATATTGATATTGTGGAATAAATCTTTGAAATCAAATGTGACTATAGATTTACAATTATTTAATGTTTGTAGTTTTCTTACCAGACTTAAGCTATTATCAATTATTCCACAAACACCAGAAATTATTACTTTATATATTAATTTAAGATAATTTAATAGTATAACACTTGCCTTAGTAGCATAAGTGTTGTGACCACAGGTGACTGCTCTAAAAGCAATAGGTGTTTTATCAATCTTAGGAACTAAAGTAAGATAAGAAAATTGAAAGTTATCTTCTGTTATACCTAGCAGTTTGTATTTTGCAATAATTTTCTTGATAATTACACAGGTAGATTCTCTTAAAGGCTGAAACAGATCAGACTTGTCTAACAGTTTTTTTAAACATATAGCAAAATATTTTTTTACAAATAATTGCAAAATTGTTAGCAGGTTTATCTACATAGGTTATTATAAAATACTGTTGTAAGTTTTTATAGCTTCTTCTAAGTTTTTATTAAAGTGATTAAAGAAATTACTATTATTAGGTAGTTTAGAATGTACTAGCTTCAGTAAATTTATTTCCTATAGATTGAAGGCTTCTATTGGGATAGAATAATTTATAGATATTTTATAAATAAATGTATCTATATCAGTATTTAAGATTTTTACTATCATTTTATTATTTGAAGTACTAGGTAAACGATATTTAGTTCCGAAATTCATCAACTCACTCAGTGCTAAATTATCAACTATATCTAAATCGCCTGTTATTACATGACCATGTGGTGTGTCAGCATAACTATTGTATTTGGGCAGATGGCATAAACAATTTAAATTGATAGATTGAGAATAATTTTGTGATACCTGATTATAATTTTACAGGTTAAATATACTTCTACCCAGAGGCAGTGTATATTTAAAAGCACGTTTAATTTTTATTTGTTTTGCTAGAAACGTATCATGTAGTTTATCAAATATACAATTGAAATTTATATTATTTAATTTAAGGTTAGTATAATTTATTACAGAATAAGTATTATTTGCATTGTCATATTTTTTTAAATAAGTTTATTTTTAAATGATTAGCTCGTGTTAATAGTAAATCATATACCAAATGCTGAAAATGATAATTCTTTAGTTTAGTACTTAAAAATAGATGATATAACTTAATGATATGTTTTTTATAGACAGAAAAAATCCCAGCTTTTAATTTTTTATATTGATAATCATTTATAAACAATTCTTGAATATTTAATATAGCACTTTTGTAAAAATTACCTTCAAAAGTCTTCCTTTATTATTATTTTTACCTCTTTTAGTTCTTTTTGCTATCTTAGTATCTTCGATTAGTTATGCGCAAATAGGATTAGCTGAGACGTCAGTAAAATTGAACTTAACTATATTTTTCTGCTTAAATAATTGATTAAGGCCATATGGAAAAATAGTTTTATTATTTTGCATGTATATATTTTCATAAAATAACCTGTGTGTTGGTGATTTAATAATGTCAACAATGGATATAGTAATTTTCTCACAATTATGTTTAGTGAAATGATCAAACTCTATATTGAGTGGTTGACAATTTTGTATGTTATATTTTTTAATATTAGAACGGTGTAAATTAATTCTAATATGTAGTGGATTAGAAGTCTGACCAATATATTCCATATGACAACAACCGCAGGTAATTTTATATATGCAATTATAAGTTTTACAGAATTTTTGTTTTTGTGAATTAACTTGAATTTGAGAATTGTTAGCTAGGGGACAACTTTTGCATAGCTTATTAGAGCATCTATCAAAAACCAATGACTTCTGCCTGACTTGATAACATTAAAAGGGCACAGAAAAGAGGAAGTGGAATAATGGTAACAGTTTGACGATCCATTGATACCCCAATAAGTATCAATGTACCGAGCATTGACATGATTAGTTTGACATGAAAAATTGCCAGTCGCTAAAAATGGCTTACTTTAATAAATGCTCATGAATAGAAAGGAATTTGGTCACATATACTAACATATTAGGAAAATTATAATTATTATAAAATATCAATGCAAATAGAAAATATAAGAGTAGCATTGTAAAAAGCAAAGAGAATATAATAATAACTAATAAAATACCAATGCAAATATCTAGATTTAGAGTAGCTATGTAGAACGCAAAAAGAATAAAATATTAACTAATAAAAAATGTAAGAACCAAATAATAAATCAATAGAAGAAAGTAAGAAAATGTTGAGTAAAATAATAAATACACAACATGTTTATATTTAACATCAAATATTTATTATTTAATAAATGTTCAAACCAAAAAACTAAACAGAAGTATATATATATATATATATATATATATATATATATATATATATATATATATATATATATATATATATATATATATATATATATATATATATGTATGTGTCTGTGTGTGTGAGTGTGTGTGATATATGTTTGTGTACCTGTAGGTTATGAAATCGATTCTGAAGTCAGGCTGTACTCAAACACAAGACACAGATAAACAACATCTAGGTATTTAATAAAATATTTTTATGTATAGATTAACATAAATGAAATATTTTTATAACAAAAATAAATTATAATAAAATATTTTTATGTATATATTACATTATTTTTCTAGCTCAAAATGCATTAGAAACCTTACAATCTCCGAATCTAGAATAGATTTACAATGCCTTTCTAGTAAAATAGACATAATTTATGATTTTTTTTTCTTGCATGTCAGTTTCTGCCAAAATATGTTACTGAAAGCTCATAAATATTCATAAATAAAGAGCAGTATAGAAACAAAATTTCTAGTTATAGATTAAAATCTCTGTCTCTGAATGGATGAATATGTTTTATAACATTGTGAAAACTAAAATCGTCTTTGACAGATTTTTAAATATGTACTTGTTATTATTGTTATTATCGAATTTTACACTGCCGGCCACCCAAATTGCAACACCAAAAAAGAAAAGAGATATCACAACAAAATTTATTTTGTAGATAACATGTTGACCAAGTATCAAATGATTAAATTTATAGACTTCTGTGAAGTGTGGTTCCTGCCAAAATCAGTAGCCAGATTAGCCGCCATTGTTGGAGATCACCGCTGCCACACGCCTCGGCATTGATTCAAAGAGACTTTGGATGAGTTCTTGGGGTACAGCAGACCAAACAGCTTCCACACGTTGCCAAAGTTGATCTGCTGTGGCAGCTGGGGATGGAATCTGGGTCAATCGTAGAGCAACCATGGACCACATGTTTTCTATCGGCGAAAGATCCGGAGAACGAGGTGTCCAGGGAAGCAATTCAATCTGGCGATTGACGAAGAACCGTTGGACAATGCGTGCCACGTGTGGTCGCGCATTATCCTGTTGAAATGTGGCTGTGGGCAAGCCCTGGAGGTAAGGAAGGACAACTGGCTCCAACACCTCGGAGATGCAGCGCTGGCTGTTTAAAGTACCGACAATGCGTACTAGAGGTGTGCAAGAGTGATATCCAATACCGCCCCATACCATAATACCCGGTGCAGAACCAGTGTGGCGGTGCATAACGCAGCTGTTCAGCATTTTCTCTTCAGGGTGTCTCCAGACTCGAATGCGACCATCGTGGTGTTACAGACGGAAGCGTGACTCGTCAGTAAAGACAATTTCATTCCATTCTGCCGTCCACATCCTTCTGTCATTGCACCATTGGCGGCGGAGACGTCTGTGGTTCTGCGTCAAGGGTAGACAAAGCAATGGGCGTATTGCGGACAGACCACTCTGCTGTAAACGGCGTCGAATGGTACGCGCAGACATATTTGATTTCATTGGGAATATTTGCGCAGTGGAATATTTGATTTCATTGGGTTCAGGCAACGAAAAAAATTATTCGAATTATGTAGTTAGAGTTTTGAACGGATGAGCGTGATTCGAGTAACACAAAATGTAAGACTCAATTCGGTATGATGTCTCTTTCTGCGTAAACATTACATTAATATAAATAATTCAAATGATTTACAGGGTAAATTTTCATATAATTAATAAGTTACGGAATACTATTTCTCCTTTTTTTATGAAACATTACATCTGTTATTAAACGCATCATTTTGAACATCGCAGCATACTAGTTGCATCACATGAATTTCTCCACTATAAAAGCATCACCAAGGATCTTTTTTGTCGTTAATACTAACAGTAAGAAAATATAAGGGTGTTCTACATATGCAAGTAAAGGAGAAAAGTGATGGCTGTGAATAATGAAACGAGAACTTTTGTTGATTGTTCTGGGATAATCAAGAAGATTTATGTAAGAAATAGTCCCCTACGTCCTGTTATATAAGACAGTAATAATATCTTGTCTTATAGTTAATAAAAGTCAGATGCTCAATGCAAAAAATTAACAACACACACACAAAAAAAAACTAAAGGGCTTAGAACTCTGAGAATAGAATTACTCTCATGCGCCAGACAGAAGAAATGATAAATGTATATAATGATAGCAAAGCCAAAGACGAAATAAAACGCATTGAGCAAATTAACAGGATAAACTGATTGGTAATTAGAAAGTGATACATCGCAAGCTGAACTGCATTAAGTAGATTGGGGGAAAAGGATGAACAGATAGCAGGAATGGATGCAAGTAAAAACAAAATAAAGCAAAATAAGAAACGCAATATATACCGAATTAAGAGAAAGGAACGACAGCAAATACAACTATATAACAAATATGATTTGGGTTTTCAAGGGAAAAAATTGCTGCGATGTGAATATATCGATTTTTAATTTTGATATTAGTGCAAAAAATAGGGTTCAAATTAATCCCGATTAAAAAGAAAGACAAATAAACATGCAACAATACTGAACTATATATATATATATATATATATATATATATATATATATATATATATATATATATATATATATATATATATATATATATATATATATATATATATATATATATATATATATATATATATATATATATATATATATACATACATATATATATATATATATATATATATATATATATATATATATATATATATATATATATATGTATATACATATATATATATATATATACATATATATATATATATATATATACATATATATATATATATATATATATATATACATATATATATATATATATATATATATATATATATATATATATATATATATATATATATATATATATACATATATATATATATATATATATATATATACATATATATATATATATATATATATATATATATACATATATATATATATATATATATATATACATATATATATATATATATATATATATATATATATATATATATATATATATATATATATATATATATATATATATATGTGTGTGTGTGTGTGTGTTTGTGTTCATTTCTTTTTTTCATTTCTGTCTCTCTGTATTTCTGTCTTTTCATTTCTGTTCTTTAGGATTGTATGTGTATTTGCATCTTTGGTGCGTTGAGCTCTAAGTGCAGGGTGTCTATTAATTTTCATTCGATTTGACTATCTGTTTCAATGGGGATCTCGGGGCCTTGTGATGTCTTTTGGTTAGACCTGAATCCTATTCAGAAAGTTCCCCCTTGAGGTAACTCTTTTGGTTAGGCCTCCTGATGACGAGACCAATCGGTTAACTTTGGTTTATATTTGGTTTATATTTGGTTTAGTTCAGTTAATGCTACAGAATCTTGCCTTATTGTGCGTAGATTCCTAAGTGCGTGATTTCTGTTTTTTTTGTCTACATTCTTCCTATAATTATCTTGTTCTGTTGAATTATTTAATTTTAGTTATATCTGTCCGTTTTCAATATGAGGATTTGTTGCAACTGCGCAATCTTTTACTGAAAAGTTAAAATTTTCAACGCTAGGGTAAGTTTTCAGTCAATTTGTTCGGCATTCTATGCCCATTATATAAGTTTTAGTTTATGCTTGAATGTTTAAATTATATATATCTATATATATATATATATATATATATATATATATATATATATATATATATATATATATATATATATATATATATGCGTATGTGTGTGTGTGTGTGTGTGTTACCGGCAAAGTATGAAATCCGGCATTCTATAGAATGCCTAAGCATCTATATTAATGAACCAAGGTCGAGTTCTGTCTGTCGGTCACACCTCCGGGTGTCCATGTTATATTTGCGCTGCGACGAGACGAATCTATAAAACTTACTATTAAAGTGGGCACACGGGTAGTGAAGATTCGGAACATGTGCATCTCGAAGCCCGAATTTTAAATTTTATTACCGTTAATTTTAATTAATAAAAAACCAACAATTTTGAAGGGTGACAACAGTAAATGGAAGCTGTTAAATTTTGGAAAATCACCCCTCTTAATATGGCGCGATTTTGGCGGCCATTTTGGTCGAAAATCAGCATATTTTTTTTCTCATAGAGGTAGATAAATCTTATATATTTGGAAAGAGCTTAGAAAACTGATAATTTTTTCTGCTTACAGTTATTTTGTTACTTCAATAGTTTTACAGATATTTTAATTCTAAAATCAGACTCCACACTATCTGATATATATCCGTAAATAAAGCGTGAATCAAAGACATTTCGAATAATTACCGTTGATTCTTCGAAGAATTAATCGCATTTTTTATTATTTCTTAAAGTAAATTGTTGCATTTATTATGTTATCGTTCATTTGTATGAGCATCTCGAAGCCCGAATTTTAAATTTTATTCTAGAAAAATTTTATTCAATTTTTTATGCAATATTTGGTTCTATTTGCGCTAAGGTACACTAGATGGCGCCACGAGAGTGATACAGTATGAGCTGTAACGAGTGTGACACATACATAGCGCTATTTATTGTTGTACCACAAAATTTAAATACCTTTATTTGTTGTCTTTTAGTGTTTCCATTCTCTGACAATGATTGCTGAAGGGAGCGGGTCCCTAAACCGACCGGCTAGACCGGCAAAGCCCGGCTAGTTATATATAATGCCTAAAACTAGTCGGCAATGTATGAAACGATTCATATTTCACACATTTCCTAGGCATTCTATAGAATGCCAAATGAGAAACCGGCAAAGTATGAAATACATCTCCGACTCGTTTCGAATATCACGTGGCAAGGCACTCGACTTTTAACGCGTCCCTCAGGCTCAGAATTTGTCAGTTGCACCTTGCGGTTTGTTCGGGAGTGTCAAAATACGAAATTTTACTTAAATTTGTCCAACAAAAAATTAGTATTTTACTGTGCTGCATGAAAATATAGGATCAAGCCAGGAGGATGGAAGTCATGGTCTATAGATATGAAACAACAATTCGGCGATGAACTGTCGAAAATTCGAGTTAATGCTGCAAAAAACAGTTCTTTCTTAACCGAAACTACTTACCAGAAGTTATTAAATGATGGAAAAAAGCCAAAATGACTATCTTATATTAAGTTAGAACATATGCTAATTAGCATATTCTGTATAGTGGCTTATTATTTAATTATTTATTTATTTATTTATTTATTTTTTGCTAAATTATTAATTTAAGAAATTCACTCTGACACATGTCTGAGAATAACTGAAGAGCACGTACTCAAATTTAATATTTAATGTAACTATTTAATTTCTCTTCATATTACATACATTAATTTATACACTGACTACACACTTTTACAGAGAAAATCATATCAATTAATATCATACGTTAAAAGATTATTATGACACATAAAATCCAAATTACATAAAAATAAATCGCCGTGCTCTCCCTTGATAAATATAATACAAAATAATATTAACTTACCACCACCTTCGTATGGAATCTGTACATCTCGTATCTCATCAGTCGACCAGCAGAATCGGCGAAGCAAGCCAAAAAAAAAAAATGGCGGATCTGATCGATATTCTTACCACGAGGTCCTATCTCTGTCGCTGCTAAAAATCCAACTCATTCGAAAAACCTTTTCTCATGCCTTCCTCTAGAACTGGGGCGAGCAGAGGTCAGCTATCCTCGAACAAACACCTTTTTCTCTCATTGGCTAAAAAAATGTTGCTAGGCCGTTGCCATGAGGACGCTAGACCCCCCTACAGCCGAGAAGGGGTGGTAAGGCACGCTTTTATTCTTATACAAAAAAAAGAAAAACCTCTTTACGATAAGCCTCCGATTTGCCTCCGGGGGTACATACCTTTCCCCCAGAAACCGGTACAAAATACAGGCGCGAATCCAACACACATACATCCTATGACATACACAACAAAACAGATACACTAGAATGTGCATGGAACCGAATCAATGTTGCATCAAGACTATGGGACAATAAAATATATTTACAAAGTCGAATTCCATGTCACATTCCCCCCCCTCCCATAGGAAAAAAAAACACAAATATAAACTCAATTAATCCAAATCAGGATATAAGACCTTGGACTGGGCCAAGGGAGCCATATTACATGCCAAGTCTACTAGAATCAAAACCAGTTAATTTCTTGGAAAAGTTCTGTGAATATAGCAAAACAGTCTCGAGCATGAAACTCGCTCCTCAGAGGATCTGGCGGATCGGCGAAGATACTTCACTTGCTGTGAAACAGGAACATCGAGACCTTCTGTTGAGAAGAGAATGCCGAAGCAGTAACTCTGGCGACCTCAGCAGAGACTTGCATGAGGAAAAACTCCATCGGAATCCTCTGGATCTTCCAGGATGTAGCATCGTCCTCGTCGTTTCGATGATGCAGTAAGAAAGAAAGAAGATGATAAGTTGAATGTACAATTTGTATGTGGCACAGTCTCTCCAGTAGTGTTAGTGCGCGGTATCATAACCTGCTCCTTGAACTGCAGCAAACAATTTATCCCAGACAGTGTTCTCTTGCAGCACACATGATTTGTAGAACGCTCAGCATGATAATAGCAGAAGCGCAAACAGTAGGTGGTGGTGGTGGTGGTAAGTAATGGAGGTACGGCAAAAACACCAGGGAGAGCACAGTGGCCACAGTGAGCATACAAAATCATTACAATGTACAAAAGGAGGATATGCAAAATAAATAAATAAATAAATAACTAGATGTAGTTAAAAATTTGTTATTATTATTATTATTGATTATGGGCACCAAGCAGATCACAAAATTGCACAATAGTAGCAGACAGCAGAGATAAATAAACAAAAAAAATTTTTTTTTTGTTATGTTAACTAGCAATTAAATAGCATACTAGGCACCAGCCCACATTAGCAATATCACTAGACAATACAACAGCATGCCTCGACGACTCTACATGTAGTGCAAACAACAGAATAAAATAACAAATTCTTGTGATAGCTAAACAAAATTAAATTCGTTGAAATAGCTGTTAAATTTCAAAGTCCATTATTATTAAATTCTTTATTTAATTACAGCTTGTTGCAACGACCCATAGATAGACTTCACTAACTTAACACAAACAGGAGCCTTTGCATATGAATTCTGAGGCTGGAACAATAACTTCACCAATATAAACAAACACACATGATGTGGGAAAAGTTGGGTCGTGCATGAACACCAATGCACAATATTTGAGAAGCATTTAAAATAAGATCCTATCAACATAGATTCTTAATTAAAGTGACATAAATGATGTGCATAAAATAAACATTAGGTTATACAGAGCACTAGATATATATATATATATTTATACAAACATGGGATTACACACACAAAGGAAAATTATTTCTGCATTATTGCAGAGAGATACATAGGTCTAGAGAGCTATGCATTTCATGTATCAAGGAACACACTTGACATAAATACATGCCTAACAAGTAAAGTTTTATGTGAAAATAAAGAAGAGAAAAAAAAGTTATAAGATTAACTATCTATATTCAATGATAAATTATACAATAGCTGGTCTTTTTGAAGGCACTCTACATAATTTTGATTGATGGATTTTTATTGGCTTAGCATTGGAGTCATTTAAATCTTGAATGAGAAAATTTTTGTTTCTAAATTCTTTTAGAATCTTATAAGGACCAAGAAATTTTGGAGCTAGAGCAGTAGGATTGATAAGAGCCTTTAAAAACACAGTGTCTTCAATTTTGAAAGTTGAAGTATTTATATTAGTATTTTTTTTATTTTTACCTTCTAGTAACTTCCTTTCGTATTCCTGAACATCTTTGCGAGATTGTTCAATCAACTTTTGTTGTTTTGAAAAATATTCTGGATAATCCTGACATGTCTGCGGATCAAAATTAAGTTGAATGGTAGTATTCAGATCTCTCGCGAAAAACAATTGCGCGGGAGAGAAACCAGTAGCAGAATGGGATGAATTGTTATAAAAAAGTTTAAAATAGAGCAAATTGTCATCCCATTGGAAAGCATGAGAAGAAATGCACGCCACAGATTCTTTTAATGTTTTATGCGCTCTTTCTAGTAGACCATTACTTTGAGGGTAATAAATTGAAGCTTTGTTATGCTGTATATTTAAGTTCGTTAGAAAATTTTCAAATTCTTGGGAGGTGAAATAAGTCCCATTGTCAGATATCAGAACCTTTGGAATACCAAACAGGGAGAAATATTTATTTATAACATTAATTATTGATTTTGAAGAAATAGAATTTAAAGGTACAGCCTCCAAAAACCGAGAATAGTGATCGACAATTGTTAAAATAAATTTATGATTGTTTGTGGATCTTGGAAGAGGACCAACAATGTCAATGGCGATACATTCACCCGGAGCCAAATGAGATTTATTCATGAAATTAAAGTTCGAATTTAGAATTTTTGATTTATGTTTAAGGCACTGATGACATGTATTGCAGAAGTTCTTGACATCTGAGAATAAACCTGACCAAAAATAAATGTCTTTGATGAAATTATAGGTTTTGTTTATGCCAAAATGAGGGCCATGGGCGGTTTCTATGCATGTTTTTATTAATTTTTTAGGAATAACAATCTTGAAAGATCTTTTTCTATTTACTTTCGTTTTCCTACACAAGAGATTAGAGTCCTTTTGAATGAAAAATTTTCTTTTGGTTTTCAAATCATCATTTACAAGTTTTTCTCTTATGTGGCTTAGCTCAGCGTCAAGAAGTTGTTCATTTCGGATATTTTCCTTGTCCAAATTAGTATTGACAGAGAATAAATTATTAATTTGCATGGGGGGTGAAGGAGAAGAATGAGTAACTCTTGATAAGAAATCTGCGGGATTAGTGACACCTTTAACATGAGAAATCGAATACTGAAAATCTTGTAAATATATTAACCATCTAGCAATTATATCAGGTTGTTTCTGCAGTGATAAATGATAAGTTAAACACTTGGCATCAGTGAGAATACAAAAAGGTTTACCATACAATAAATCCTTAAAATGTTTAACTGCAGAGTAAATGGCATATAACTCACTTTTCACTGCAGAGTATCGCCTCTCCGCAGGATTGAGTTGTTTTGAAAAAAAGGAAATTGGAAAAAAATTATCATTGTTATCCTTTTGCATGAGAATGCCACTAAGTGCTACATTTGATGCATCAGTGATTAAATAGAATTCTTTATCGGGATCAATATGATGTAGAGTGGGCTTGTTAAGAATTAAATTTTGAATAGATTGAAAGGCATTTTGGCAGTCAGCATTCCAGATAAATTTTGAATTTTTTTTTGTAAGATTTACCAAAGGTTGTACAATTTCTGCATAATTATTAATTAAATGTCTAAAGTAGTTAGCCATGCCAAGGAAAGTTTTTACATTTTTAATAGTTTTGGGAACAGGAAAGCTGGTAACTTTATTTATGTTGGAAAGAGAAGGAAAAAATCCTTCTCTATTTACCGTATAACCCAAGTAATCAATTTGAGTTTTGAAAAGTTGAAGCTTCTGAGGGTCTAAGGTTAAGTTAAAAGCTCTCAATTTATCAAATACCTGTTGTAATAATTTTAATAGCTGATGGATGGAATCATGGGCAATAATAACATCATCTAAAAAGAATTGAAGATGCTTGCCTGTCAAATCACCTAGGCATTTGTTCATTAGGGTATGAAAATATGAGGTGCTATTTTTGCTGCCAAATGGGAGACGAGTGGGTTGAAAATTACCAAATTCGGTCACAAAGGCTAATTTTTTCCCTTTCATTAGGATCTAACATAATTTGAAAGAAAGCACTTTTTAAATCCAGAACACAATAAAATTGATTGCCAGCAATTTTGTGAAGAATATCATTTATATTGGGCAAGTGAATTTTGAAAGCTTCCGATATATCATTCAATAGGCGATAGTCTACTACCATACGGAATTTTAATTCAGATTTCTTGTCATTAGGATTTTGTTTCTTCTTCACAAATAATACTGGAAAAGCATAATTAGAATTGGTAGATTCAATGATATCTGCATCTAACAGATTTTTTATTTCAGTGTAGGCAAAATTTTTGGCTATGGAAGGAATTGGAAAGGAACGAGATTGTAAAGGATAATCATGTAATAATTTAAATTTGGGTTTAACTGCATCAGTAGCCCCTAGGGTGGAATAGGATTTAGAAAAAACAGCATAGTTATCGAGTAGCATTTGTAAAATTTGTGGTCTTTCGTCATCAGATAAGTGGGATAATTCAAAGTCATTTGCAGCGATTTCATTTTTTCGTAAGGCCAAAATTTCTTCAGACTGTATATTATTAACTTGAAAATCAGATTCTTGATTCGGCTTAAAAACTTCAAGATCCTCCATTAAAATCTCAGCAAATTTGGTATCTTTGCGGAAAGAAAGTTCCTGATCTGTGCGATTTGTAACAAATAAACAGGCAATCTTTAGTGAATTAGGTGCATGTAAGGAGTCATCAAAATGGATATTAGCTAATTTGGATCTTTTTGATAGGATAAAATCGGATTGAATTTTTGACGGAATTTTTAGTTTTATCAATTGAGTTTCATTTGGGAAAAGAATAAGATGATGTGCAAGTTTGGCAAAAGAATTTTTGTTTTGAATGATATTTACATTATTAACAACAGGGAGATTTTGATCATCCTCAAAATTGAAAGATATTCTGCCAATTTTCAAACAGTTGTTTTCAACATCAATGAGGGCGTTATTTCTTTTAAGAAAATCGAAGCCTAAAATAATGTTATACTTACAATTCCACGCGTATTTAGTGATATAAAAAGTGTTTTTGAACCAGCGGTCATTAATTTTAAAAGATAATGTACAGGCACTTGTGAACGGGATACTATTGTTGTTTAAGGTGTGGATTTTAATATTATGCGATATATAATTAATTTTTGTTTTTTGTTTTATTTGATTTATTAAATTTGGATGGATGAGCGAGATATTAGCTCCCGTGTCAATTAAACCAAGGGCTTGAATGTCTTGAAATTTAGCCTTAATTATAGGGAGATTAGCTTTTTCCGTCCCTTGACACGAGAGAACCCACTCTATTTGTTTGCGTTTTCTAGGAAAAGGCACAGTCTGTATGATGACGTCAGAGCCTCCTTTCAATACCGGTTTCGAGCCGTTGTGGAACTTCGTTTCGGAAGCATCTTGTGAAAACGAGTTCCCTACGAGTTTAAATTTCCGTTATTTGATGAATGTTTCTTATAATTCTTTTTGCTGCTTGCGTTATAATGACTTTTATATCTTGGCCTACCCCTAGAATTTTGGAAATTCGATTGAAATTGAGGTTGAAATTGACTATCAAAACCATTCAATGGTGGGTACATAGGGCGAAAGTAATTTGCAGGTGGACCAGGTATGAAAGGGGTCGAAAATGGGGGAAAATTTTGGGGAGCGAAAACTTGTTGCGGTTGCTGCGCTGAGGATTGTGAATTGAAATGCCAGCAATCAGTGGTTTTGTGTGATTTTCCACAAATGTGACAAGAAATCTTTGCAGTGGACTGATTTTCGATTTTAATAGAAAATTCATTTAATTTGTCTGTAAGCTGCGATATTTTTTTTGATTGTTCAAAATTAAGTTGAATTAGTTGTTGAATTGTGGGATCCGTATTTTCGCTAGTCGTGCGAAACGCGTTTACTTCAACATCCTGTTGTTCATTAAGAGCTGCTTCAATGTTTTTAGCAATTTTTACTGCCTTTTTAAAACTTTCCGGACCCAATTTTTTTGTTTCTATCCTTATATCAGACCTTAAGGCTTCTAAGAATCGGCCGAGTAACATGTTTTCTTTGAATTTAATGACCTCCTCGGAATCGGTGTTTGTGAATTTCAAATATTTGGTAGCCTTATCTTGAACAGTGTCTGCCAAATTGGAAACTGACTGACCGGGAGCTTGTTTAATATTGAGGAATTCCTCTTGCAGTGTCGAAAACGAAGGGGACTTGATAAATTTATCTTTTAAAGCCTGCACTAATTCCTTGTGGGTAGAAATGTTCTCAAATTTTGGGTCGTTCATAAGAAAATCTAACGCCTTCCCTGTTAAACGCGATTTTAAAAGAATGTATTTTTTTTCATCATTCCATTTTTCTAATGAGGCGATTTCCTCAAAATGATTTAAAAAAAAATTACAGTTCTCCTGTGAAGAACCACCAAAAGAGGGCAGAGAAATCATAATACTTGCTGGCGCTATTATATTTATAGTGTTTGAATCAGACGTTGAAGGTGATGGGGAAGGACTAGCCTGCCTATTTCTAGTTCTACAACCTTTCGACATGCTTAATTATTTCAAATTTCAGCAAATAGAATTTCTAAATTTATCTTTTGAAATGAATAATAAAAGAAAAAAAAACTTAACTCAATTTCATAATGCAATACATACAATTCAATAATTGAAATAAATTATAAACATTTTACATACAATTTACTCAGACAATGTGCAGTGAATTATTTAATTACTTTTATTCTTAAAATCCCAGAGCTCGAAGATCCTGGTCACGGCACCATATCTTATATTAAGTTAGAACATATGCTAATTAGCATATTCTGTATAGTGGCTTATTATTTAATTATTTATTTATTTATTTATTTATTTTTTGCTAAATTATTAATTTAAGAAATTCACTCTGACACATGTCTGAGAATAACTGAAGAGCACGTACTCAAATTTAATATTTAATGTAACTATTTAATTTCTCTTCATATTACATACATTAATTTATACACTGACTACACACTTTTACAGAGAAAATCATATCAATTAATATCATACGTTAAAAGATTATTATGATACATAAAATCCAAATTACATAAAAATAAATCGCCGTGCTCTCCCTTGATAAATATAATACAAAATAATATTAACTTACCACCACCTTCGTATGGAATCTGTACATCTCGTATCTCATCAGTCGACCAGCAGAATCGGCGAAGCAAGCCAAAAAAAAAAAATGGCGGATCTGATCGATATTCTTACCACGAGGTCCTATCTCTGTCGCTGCTAAAAATCCAACTCATTCGAAAAACCTTTTCTCATGCCTTCCTCTAGAACTGGGGCGAGCAGAGGTCAGCTATCCTCGAACAAACACCTTTTTCTCTCATTGGCTAAAAAAATGTTGCTAGGCCGTTGCCATGAGGACGCTAGACCCCCCTACAGCCGAGAAGGGGTGGTAAGGCACGCTTTTATTCTTATACAAAAAAAAGAAAAACCTCTTTACGATAAGCCTCCGATTTGCCTCCGGGGGTACATACCTTTCCCCCAGAAACCGGTACAAAATACAGGCGCGAATCCAACACACATACATCCTATGACATACACAACAAAACAGATACACTAGAATGTGCATGGAACCGAATCAATGTTGCATCAAGACTATGGGACAATAAAATATATTTACAAAGTCGAATTCCATGTCACAGACTACTAAGAAGGAACCCAGGAACTATTGGTTGCTGAATTGCTATGATGTGAGGATTGTGGAAAACAAAAGTAAACTCATTTATCCTGTTAAAGAAGGCGTCAGTACTATACAGTATTACGTCACGGACTCTGAGTTATTCCTCGTATTTCATGAAGCTCATTTAGCTATTGGGCGTGGAGGACGTGATAAAATGTTTAAAGAACTTTCAACCAAATACAAAAACGTTACACGTCATGATATTAAACTCTACATCCACCTTTGTGAACCTTGCCAGAAAAAAAACAGAAACGTATTAAAAAGGGCATTGTTGTGAACCCTATGATTTTGTTCCGAATTTAATTCCCGTTATCAGGTAGATCTTATTGGCTTTCAGTCTCAGCCAGATAGAGAATACAAATTTATTCTGGTGTACAAAGAGCCTCTCACAAAATTTGTGATTCTCAAGTCTCTAACGCCAAAGAGAGCTGAAGAAGTAGCCTACAACCTAGTGGACATATTCTCGTTACTTGGAGCGACATCTAAATTACAGTCTGACAATAGTAGGAAATTCGCCAATAATGTGGTGACCAGCTTGAAGGAGTTTTGTCCAGCACTATATATATATATATATATATATATATATATATATATATATATATATATATATATATATATATATATATATATATATATATATATAAATATATATATATACATATATATATATATATATATATATATATATATATATATATATATATATATATATATATATATATATATATATATATACATATATATGGGACCTACATTACTTGGTACAATCACAAGTTATCACAAAACACTATATCAGTCCTTTGTGTTTTAAAGAACTTGCCGAGTTCATATTTGCTTTTTTTTGGACTATGAGAGATACAATATACGGGGACATAATAATGCATGCTCTTTAACTACAGATGTATCATATACTTGTTTATCTGATCAAGATTTGTGGTTCATTCTCTTACGGCCTTAGACTCGAGGCATACAAATATTTCACGAATGGAGACAAAAATTGAGTCATCGGGATGAATAATTTTAATCGGCAAATATGATTGGTTAATTAATGTAAATATATGTAACGATGACGCCCCTTTCACTCCGAAATTTTCTTATGCTAACATAAAGTCTTTTACTCTCGAGGAAATATCCGACTAAAAATTGTAATTCCTTTTGAGAGAGCATTTCTTTGAAAATATTTTTAATTAGAAAGAATTTGAGTTTTTATAGTAGCTACGCGAACGAAAAATTAAATAAGGTCAAAGTAATGACTTTTTCTCAAAAATAGATGTTTTATGAATCAGTAAAGACTAATTCTTAAACAAAAGTCCTTTTTCGTATTCACCATGAAATTCTTCTTATACAGAATGTACAAGTGAGTTTTTTCTGAACTAAATAGTTTCAAACTGAAACTTTTTGGATTCAATGTGTAAGAAAACTAACTGAAACTAATAAATTTCGAAAGTATGATTCCCAATGCAGAAACAAATATAAACTGTAAATCCATTTTTCCCTGCATGTCTGAAACAATGTATTTCAGGAAACAAAAGGAAGTCTTTAAGATGTGATTGATTTTTTAACAGCTCTAAGTACACTTTAACTACTCGATATAAAGGAAATAATAATTACTCTTAAGTCTTAATAAAATTCTCTTATTCTTAAGTACGCTTTCATTAGTATGTTACAGAATAAAGTTCAATTATGTAATTAAATGTATAAAAAACTGATGACAAAAAAATATTAGAATACTGTCTAGATAAATCCGTTAAGGTGTCTGAAATTCAAGCGTATTCCGGTAAATGTTAATATCTGTTCTTGTTAAAAGCAATAATAAGAACAGCCAAAAAGTGTTTTAGTATTAACATATATATTGGAATCAAAGGTAGGACTTAAAGACAATAGTTTCTAGTTTAAACGCCTAAATTTGATAGATTTTCCCCAATGCAGAGACATTGTTCCTTGAAACATTCACCAATTATCACCGCGGATTTCCTGGTCTCTTTATTATGGAGGACCACATAGGTGGACCAGCATCGCCCCCTATGAAGGGACGACACAAACGGAGGCATTTTTAGTGTCTCGTCGCCGAGATTCGATCCTAGCACCCTCAGCACAGAAAGCCAGCGCACTGTACCACAGGGCCGCCACAAGTCCCATATTTGATAGATCATTGTACCATTTAAAGCAGAGTTTCTTAACGTGTGATCCATTTACACCTGGGGAGTCCGTGAACATTTTCAGGGGGTGCGACGATTTGGAAGAGAAGTCCAGGAACATGCTCTTGTGGTAAAATACAGATTTCAAGAATTTGTATTTGAAACAATAACTGACGCATTCGTTAAAATTAAAAATTGTGTAAAACAAACACACATACACATACACACGTCGTTGCTTGTTAACTTCAGTCAGATGAACAAATAACTAGTACTTCTACAGTAGTCATTGTGAAAATTGAGGTGGAACCTAGCTAAGACGGAGTCTGACACTTGTAGTGCTGTCGTAAACCTTAACCGCACACCTCATCATTAATCACTATATCGGCGCGCACACACACACACACACACACACACACAGATATATATATATATATATATATATATATATATATATATATATATATATATATATATATATATATATATATATATATATATATATATATATATATATATGAGAAAGTGAAAGGCAAAGTGGTGTAAGTCACATTTTCAACTTTTTTTTATTTGAGGGCAAATATGTAATCTCCATGTTAAATTCATAGTGGAATTGCAAATAATTATTATTTGCAATATTATAATAATTATTATGAATTATAATTTGTTCAATTTATAGTGGAATTTTTTGTAGTTTTTGCAGTAACAATTTACAGAATTTCAAGATTTCGGAATTAACTGAAATTGAACGATAACTATACTCTTACTGCAAGGTATAATTTCGAATACGTAACTAATATGCTAGATAACACAATATGGAGAATAAACACAATGTTATTCAGACGTTACAGGCAGTGTTTGTATTTGTCCCCAAAATATATTCTTGCATATGGTAGATACAATAATTGCTCTTCGGAAACATTCCCACTCCGAGCATAACTTCATGCAACGTACCTGAATAATAATGGGTATTCATTATTTCTCTCATGATACGATTATGCAGGAGTACTTCTGTATCGACACTGTATATTTTAGCTTGCACAGATGCTTAAATACAATGTCAACAGCGTCAACAGGCATGATAAATGTCTTTCAGTAATTAATATTCAGACATTTTAGCTTTTAGCTATGATAATTGACTACAGGTGGCGAGTAGCCTTCATGATCATGAAATGTGATTCTCAGTGGGTATCTGTAAATGTTTAAGTGTAATTCATTGCTAACGTAGTACATATTGTTATTAAGTTTAGATTATGTTGTATATTTTCAGGATGTTAGCATTAAGCAAATGTTAAAAAAAATAGATGCATATTTAAACTTCACTGAGAATGGAAAAAAAATTATAAATAAAAAAATATTCTGGAATAAATCAAAGATTATTTCATTAAATAATCAATAATTCTTACAATAGAAAACAATGGGATTTTATTAAACGCTGACAAAGTTGTTGATCATTAAAATTCTAAGCTTCATAAACATAAGGAAAGCATTTTTAATTTAATTTTTGAAATATTTCATCGCCAATCTGCATCATTAAACTTTTAGTGTAAAGGTTTTTGAATCAGTTTCTCCGAAACCATAAAATATAGTCTGTAATGATTTTTTACGCATAATAGCAAAATTTGAAATTTTTCTTAACTATCAGTGATGGCTTTGGAAAAGAAACAATTTGCCTTGTAGCTATCACTTTTCCATACCTGAGTGAATCAGTAGAATGTATATACAATAAGAGCAGTTAATAAGGAAAATATATATTTTTAATTTATAGTAAATGGTTATTTACTACATTTTAAAATATTTTTTTCCACATTTTGAACATTTTATTTTATTAGCTTTTTTGTGTGTAAAAAATCCTTTAATTTTCATCTGAATATATATATATATATATATATATATATATATATATATATATATATATATATATATTTTGCTGAGATTCGGCAAAATACTGTTTGGCACAGAAAGGGCTGCACTAAATACCATTCTGCATTCTAAACAACTAAATTATTTATATCAAGTACCCCGAGAAGTAATGATTAAATGTAAACTGTGTTGTATATTGTTCAAAATTAAACCCAAGCGTACGTTGCATAAACATTCCAAGTTATATACATGTTGGCTAAGGTTTAAATATCTACCAAAACATAAATCGTTAGAAAACAAGCGCTAATACTTGTATAGTCCTGGTATTCCAATGCCTAACTTGACTTACTGAGTAATCCGTCTTTTGATATATAAAAGAAAAAAACGCAGTTTTCTTTCAAAATTCAAACTGTGACTTTTTCTACTGTGATTTAAGGTGAAAATTTATGGTTATTTCTATTTACAAGTCATATATGTTCCCAGCTATTTATTGAGGATTGTAAAATTATCACTAAATACCTTTAATCGTATCAGGGATGTTTGAAATATGTTAAGTCATCTTAAATGCCGAACTAACGTTGACAGATTATACTAACACTGTTTTAAATGACCTTGCTTTTGCTAAGTAACTTAAACTATGCTATTAACCTTGCAACTTCAACATCTACATTAATCTACCACAAGCTAAAAAACAAAATACAACTCCGGCAAATGTAGCTCTACATTATCAACTTAGCATGGGTTGGATTTCTGCCAGTTAGAATTGGAGAAGCTAAAAGAAATATCGAACTAGTTCTTCACATATTTCTTTCCTCTTCTTAGTCAAGATAATTTGTATAACACCATCTCTACGGTGTTCCCAATTTTCTGCTGAGTCGCAGAATTTTCTGCTCAATCAGCACCCAATCTCTGTATTTTTGATTTTTTTTTCCAGCTCACAAAAGGGTATTAAAAACATGATTGGATAATTTATTAAAAAGGAAATGAAGCTTTGGTTTATTTAAATTTATGCATCCTTTATATAACTGTAAATGAATACCTTTGAAGGAGCTATGTTGAGACGTGTTGAGAAGTACAGACGTTTAAACGTTTAAAATATTTTTTTTAAGGAAGAAAACTTTCAGTGTTCTAAGAGAAACTATATTCATATATTGCTGTGATTAAAAATAATCGTCGTAAGAAATATTTTATCAATATATCAATACACGATTTTCATTTTAATTATCATGTGGCCTGGATGGAACAACTTCAGGCCAGGTCCATAAATGACAGCTATCAGAGGAAAGCGGCTTCGGCTTACAATAATACCACAAGGGTCGGATTCCGACTCGGCTAGTTGCTATCACAGTTTTGATGCCCCCCCCCCCACACACACACATTGGCGGCATCTGAAGTGGCTTGTATCTTCTGACACCCTCTCTGACCTCATGGAAGTACTTTTCTCTCTAAAGATTAAATGTGCCCATATATAGCTAAGACACGTAGGTATTTAATACCGTTTGTAGGAATTCGAACTAAGGAGCTCTAGTTCAAAATTCAACGCACTACCATTAGGCTACTTTTGGATTGATATCAATACTTGTGTCGGCAAATGCAGAGATGAATTTAACTAATTCATTAGGCAGTAGGAATGCAATTTGTAACCGTATTAAAGAAAGAAACTGTATTTGATGTAGCCTAATAATTTGGATTAATTACCACGAGTTTGTGTTTATTGCAATTTATACCATGTATTGCAAACAATTATATTACTCCACACTGTACGCTTTATGCAATTTTATGCTGTACCACTGGTACGATTTAATTGGTGTTATATAATCATAAATATTTAATCACGAAATACCCTTTTAGATATTTTATTCAATGCATTGAGAAATTTCGATACCATGATTAAACTTTAAAAACATACTGTACTGAGCCAAGTAATTTTAGGACTTAAATTACTAAAAGTGTCTATTTGAAACATGCAGAAAAATGAAGTCAGTAACATAATAAAGAAGCATTCCCTCAATACTCAAATGTATCGACTTAATTGCTTTAAATTCTCGTTCAGGTAAGACTCCTATTTTGTTTTCTTCTGGATGTACACATGGACATGTTTGCGGAAGGGTCTAAGTAAACTTAACTTCCTGTCACTTCAAATTAACAAATCCTTCTACGTTCTTTTGCCAACAGAAATCTTTAGCTTAAGGGATGAGAAAAAGACATGTACTTACGGAAAATCTTTCGTGTCATTAATCTTGATGCATCTAATTGCATTCTTTGTATATAACATAGTTACGAACGTTTTGCTGTCTTGAAAGATTTTACACGTGAACGCTCTTAGATCTTTTAAAAGGGAAAATGCGATTTTTATAGGATTTTAAAAATAGTTCTTAGAAACCACGAATAGATTAATGCCCTTATATTTCCATGAATTATAAAAGCTTTGAATCTGTATATGTCATATATAATTTTTATCTGAAAATGAAGTTAATTATCTATCATGTTGAAAAAAAGAAAATACCGAAATCCATTTTTTTAAATCTCATTGAAACAACAACTTAGTTTAGTACTGTAAAGTGATTTGAGGCTTTAATTGAATTTTAAATGACTGAGTTTTCTTTGACGTAAAAGTCGCGTTATACCAAGTTACAAATTGTCCCTAGTCAGCGGAAATAGGCCTTGTGGAGACTACTTCAAGACATGCACAACTGAGTTATGAGATTCCGTGATATTAAATTTAGCATAGTTTTAAAGCAATGGTTCTAAAAATAAGGCTGTGCTCCCAAAAGGAGGCGTGAATGATATTCAAGGGGGGGGGGGGGATCACGGATGGTTAGCAAAAAATATGTGTAGCAAAAAATATGCATATTTTACAAACGTTTCTTTCTTTTTAGCCTCGAGTGAAGTGTAGGGTCTGAAGATCATACAAAGGAGAAGGCGGGGGACATAGCCATAAAAAGCTTGAGAATCACTGTTTCAGAGCTTTGAAACATATTTGCACAAACGTATATATATAAGTACTCTTTTCGATCTGGTTCATTGTAATTATAGATTTTTACCGACCTTTCTTTTGCAAAGCAACAGAATATTACAATGTTTTATATTTAAAGTACTGTAAACATCTTTATACCATAATCAAGTTTTAAATGACTGAGCATGGTTTAATGTTTAATTTGAATTTAACTCAAATGGCAAATTGCCATTCCTCTCCTCAGAAATAGCTATCGATTTGAGATCCAGTTTTGAGATTCAATGAGCATTTAAGACTTTGTATAACATATGTATGAACACTCGTAGAAACGTATATATTATAAGTATTTTTTTAGTTTGTTTTATGTTAATTATAGATTTTTTTTACCAATTCTTCTTTTGCTGAATGAAAGACGTTATAATGCTGTCTACTGTCACATCAGTTTATTTAATGTTTTGTAATAGGTTTTACATTTTATAGTGCACCTTTTTATTGACAATGTATTGCAATAAGATTATATTTCAAATACTGTTTCAATTACAAACGGAAAATTATTACATTTATCCGTTTCCCGTTCAATTATACCGGGTGGTCATAAAGAAACTTTGTCGATATATGGACCTCTAGAGGCTGTTCCGTTCAACCTATCGAGATGAGATTTCAGATATAGTTATTCAGAGGTATGAGCTCGGGATTCTGAGAACGGCAACTTAGTGACGCTCACGGTTACAGTTATAGGTATAGAAACTCGAAATTTTGAAATAGGAACGCCCACTTTTTCCTATCGTAAAATGCTCAGTACATGCGAAACCCTAAATAGCGTTGGAACGTTACGTGTATCACAAAAACCGGACGCGTGATGCACGCACAAAAAACACCTCTGCGAACGGCCAACAAAGACACGATAGGGACGCATGGAGGAAATTTGTATATGACAGAGGCTAGAAACCAATCACAGAACGCCGTTTGCCAGATATTCAGCGTAGAAAACCGATAAAAATCTCTCTGATCGTGTTTTTGTTAGCCATTAGCAGAGCTGTTTTTTTTTTTGTGTGTATAACGCGTCCTTTTATTGTGATACCTTCACCGTTCCAACGCTTTTTAGGGTTTTCTCATGCGCTGAGCATTTTGCGACAGGAAAAAGTGGGTGTTGCCATTTGAAAATTTCGAGTTTCTGTACCTATAACCGTAACCATGAGCGCCACTTGGTTGCCGTTCACAGAATCCCAAGCTACTACCACTGAATAAATATATATGAAATCTCATCTCGATCGGTTGAACGGAACGGCCGCTAGAGGTCCATATATCGGCAAAGTTTCTTTATGACCACCCGGTATTTGTGAATAGCTACTCCAAATAACAGTAGCAGAAGTTTATTTCCTTTATGGTTTTACAAGGGTGATAAATATTATGAACAGACAGTTATAAATACAGCATAGTTCAGCAAAAGACTTCAGATTTCAATCTATACCCAAACAGGTTCAATAACAGGACTACAATGAGGAATTTGCACGTTTTTTTTATTTCATATTTATGGTATAGAAAATAGAAAAATGTGATCGAAAGCATCATTTTTTTTAGTTTTAGAACTCTAAAAGTTAACATAATTTGTTTTTAAACGAACACTATTTACTTCGTCTCAAAAACGCTGCTTTTCCTACGCGGATACATGTGACATCACAGTGCACCATAGCTCATTTGTTTATTTCGATGTTTGGATTGTCTTGCGTAGTTTAAGTTTGATATCTAGCGTTTTTTTATTTTTTATTTTTAAGATGTGAAAGTATGTTAAAGCAAATTTTAAATATTTTATTGCTAAAGTATGTTAAATAAAGTTTTAAATATGTTTAGTACCTTGCTGCACAAGCACGACTGTAAATACACTTGGAAAGCTTTTTGGAACGAAGTTCTTTTACGCGGCTTACAGTAGAGTGAACTGGCAGAAATCGTCATGTAACGAAAAAGCGTTATGCCCCTTCCAGGCGACCTCCCTTAGTGCCGATGCACACTTGCGGCAAAAGTACTCGGGACGCTGCATTATTTTCACTCTGCGTGGAACGCCCTTCCAGTGCACACTTTCGCGGTGATAGGCGTTTAGCGGCAGTCTCTCGTTTGCCACCAACCGAGATAGATCGTACGCGCGCCCAATTATTTTTTAAAAAAAGTTGTTTTTTCTTACTTAGTCTACAAGCATGTTTATCGTGAAAATAGAATTAGAAAAAAGAAGCACTGGATCCATCCATACAACAGCTAGAGACAGGCCCTGATTTTCCATTAGGCCCGGTAGGACGAGCCCCAAAATTTTTATTTTAAAAGAAAATAAAGAAAAAATTCCCAATTCAAATTTTTTTTTATTTTACCTTTTTTAATAGCAATTTTTTAAACATCCTTTCAAATTTGATTGATTGGTTCATTTTATGTATAGTTATATGTATAGTTCATCATATGTATGTTATAGTGTATATAAGGAATTAATAAGTTTTTCTGATTGCACTGTATTGGTGTTTTAATGATGAAGTTAATATGTTGTATTACTTTTTGTTATTTGATAATGTTCTAGGCTTCTACGCTTCAAATAGCCTATTCTTGGTAAAATGGTACTTTCATAATGATTTAGGATTATTTTTTTATGAGTCAATTTCGGAAATTTTACGCCCATATCAGTGTTAGGGGCCCCCATCCCGAGTTGTGCCTATAGTCCAGAATTTTCTAAACCGGGCCCTGGCGAGAGGTACTTGAAGGGAGCGTTTAATGTATGCTTGATGAATCTCAGGGAAGATGGTGAAAAGTTTTTTTTAATTATTTTCGGACGACCCACTTAAAATAAACTTAAATACTTGACCATCTACAAGTTTTTTTTAATCTAATGTACTTATTTTAATAAAAGTTGTAAAAAATTATACTTACTGGTTGCATTGTTTTCGTTCTCCGTTTTTTGGCTTAAGTTCTCAATAAGGGTTTCACAAAGATTTTCCCAAGCAGACTGTTTCTGTATTCTGTCTTTATAGTCCTCATGACTAACATCTCAAATTATCGGGCGAGATTTTACTTCGTCGATGAAAAGTTCGATATCCACATTTTCATCCGGCATCGTGTAAAGAGACTTCACGAGCTCGATAGGAGATAAAACGCGCGGCAGATGTGCACTACTCAGCAGACAAATGAGTACTACCAGCTATCGCGTTACAGGAATGTGCCGAGTATCCACAGGAACCTGCGGCGACCTGGGAGTGGCGCCGTCGGCAGATGGACGCCGGCTGCACGTATGAATCCCAACAACAGTTGCTCTGCATTTCTTCTTATCGGTGTGAAAATAACGCAGCGTCCAGAGTACTTTTGCCGCAAGTGTGCACCGGCACTTAGCTTGCTATTGCTGGCTTGTGGCGTTCGCTTTTGGCTCCCATCCTGCCACCGTGAGTTCGATCCTCACTGGTGCGTTGTTTCACCTCCTGCACTCGCGGATGTTCAACTCCGGCTTTTCTGCTATTTAAAATCTCAACTTAGTCTTAACTTAACGTTTTCTCCTAGTTTATTAATTCTTAATATTTATTCAATAATTTTTTATTTGGTGATAATATGAATACAGTAAGTTGAAATTTTAATTCTAAGCTTTAGCTTTGTGGCAAAGTTTTCCCTTGTCATTTCAGTTTGAAAAAGCAGTTGAAAGAAAATCGTAACCTGTGTGTAATAAATGAGATTTTAAGGTATGTGCCTATCTTTTGGGCACTTTTTTAGAAAAATAGGAAATTTTTATTAAAAACATGGTTTTAGTTAAAACAGGGAACAAAACTATGGATTGCCAAACCTTCTATAGCAATATCTAACCAATGTATTTCCCCTTTTTTCAACATTATATTTTTTGTTTGTTATTGTTTTAATTCACACGGAATTTATATTGTGTCGTTATTGTACTTTTATTATGGAAAGTCGAGAAACAGAAACTACAGCAAACTTAGAAAACTCAGAATAATGAAAACTTAGAAAAGTAAGTTAATAAATCATAAAATTGAATCTCAACATTTGCATCTTATTATAGTTACTATAAGCGAATAATTACCATGATACCATATAATGATAAAATTTAAAAAAGATTTTTTTTCTTATTTAGAATTTTTTTCTATATAATTTATAATTCACTATTTTATATTTAATTTTTAATAAATGACTATTTTCCTATAATATTAAATGAGATTTATTGATTTAAATCCTTACTTTACATTTTTGCTTTGAAAAAATGATAAAACATAAAAATAAAATTTACAAATTAGAGAGAGGGAGAAAGAGAGAGAGAGAGAGTTGGTTGAATAAAAGAGGGCTGCGCATTTTGGCGTGACAAAAATACACTAATATAATCAATAGAAATCTACATATTAAATCACGATTAGAGTTGAAAAATAACGTACGGAACTTTGTTCCTGACGGGGGGTTCCCCTACCGCACAATTTTTTTTTTGTGCGTGTGTGCGTTCCAAAATATAATGTGAAAAGGAACGCATAGACAGTTGCAATGAAACGCGATGAAATAAAAAATACAGCATTGTCCAATAAGACAACTCACTGGTGTTGTGAAGATCACTTTTCAGCAAGTTATTTCTTCATTCTGTTGACATATGAAATGTGACTTGTAATAAGAATCCAATATTGCTTCAAAATAGTGCTACAAGAAAAATATATAATTATTTAACTTTGTTCCATTATGCATATTAATTTGCTTACAATAAAGATTCAAAATATGAAATTAATGTTTTACGAGATTAGTCTAATATTTTTATTAGCCAAAATAGTTATCAATTTATGAATAAATTTATATGACACTTTTACTAAAATTTTAAGGCTATACTGTTGATGCATTTTAATAATTAAATATTATGTCAATGATATAGCTTATCAGGAAATAGTTTAAAAGTCTATGGCAAAGTTTTCCCCATAGTGACAAACACCATGAGCGAGTTAAATTAAAGCTTATAAAAGCATGCTATGGCTATGCAATTATGCAATTAAAATACTGAATTAAACTTAATTTAAACTTTGACATTACAGAATGTATTTTTTAGCTTTATATATGCAGTAGCATTTTTAGAAATTCCTTTTGTGGTAGGTGGGTTACACCCCCCCCCCCTACATGTAGGGGGGACAGAGGTTTACTGAACCTCTGTACCTGTAGATTACGAAATTAATTTAATAATATGCATAGAAAATATGTAACTTTTAGGTTTGTGTAAAGAACAATGCACGTCAGCATACTACAATTTACAGTACATACGTAGAATAATAAATGCAAACAAATGTATGCATAAAGCTTTGATTATTTCCCAAAAAGAAAAACACTGCAAATGAATCCATTTTAGGCAGGTTGTCAGATTGTAATTTTGCAAAACCGGGCAACAAAGCTATGTTGAACAAAACAGAAAAAAAATAAAAATAAAAATAATAATAAAGATGCCGATAGAATATATTTATAAAATAAAGGGATAGACAATAGCTACAAACTTGACAGCACAAAATTAGAAAAATTAAATGATTTTAAACTGTTAGTTTAAGAGTAGGTATCGTAAAATCTCACGCTAGAAAAATGTAAATATTGAAGGATGGTGCTGAGTGACGAATCACGTAGCGTTTGGAGGTCACATGATTTTTCAGCAATTTTTGCTTATTTTAAATTTAAAACTTTAATTATTTAGTTCAATATTTACGTTTTAATTGATGTTTTCGAACATTTTGATAACCAATCTGTTGATAAAAAATAGAAATGAGCATATTCTCCACATCTGCAAATTCCTCATTCATACAGAGTGCCAGAGCTTCAACTAAGAAGTGAATGATCTGGACATTAGAAGCCATCCATGTTGGGCATCCATATATACCCTTGGCGATATTCTCGCCATCTCATTGATCTGGAATATGGGGACTTCAAGGACTCCATTACCACGCCACCTTGGTGAAAACTGATTGGTTCTCCAAACACCCAAAATGTCGCACAAAATCTCCAAAGTTGTCGCCAATTTTTTAAATTCTCGAATATCTCCTCAAAGGGTTACAAACTGAAGTCTCACGCTCAATGACTGTAAATAAACAATATTTAAAGCAAAAAAAAAACAAAAAAAACATTACTTAAGAAGAAACAAAGAACATTAACAATTGTAATAGAAATTTATAAAACAATTTACATCAATATCAATGATTAATGTAATCAATGAAGTAATGAATTATACAGTAAGTTCTACTAAGAATTATGAACTGACACTACACCTTGATATGTAAGACAAAGTAAGAAAGTAAGGCATTCAGTCATTTATATTTCTATAAAAAAAATTTAAAAGTATTTTTTTTTATTTGAAGGACGGAGAATACTTTTTAATTGAAAGTATATGTAAGCATGATTCTATTCAATACGCGAATGAACAAAAACTACTTTACAATGCATTTGTTAAACAAACTCAAAAGAAAATACTTTGGAAAATAAGTTTTTTTTCACCGTGGATGAAAAATATCAGACTGTCATATAAATGCAAAATATTTTTATCTTCTCAAACTGAAAATTTCTCGTGAAAAATCGCTTTTCAAAAATTTAAGTTTCGTCACAAACACGGGTCTGACTATAAGCTTCACTATATATTCATGAATTTCAGCTTGTAATGATAAAAATCGTGTTTTAATCTTTTTTACCAAGAAATGTGCTTGGAAAATAGAAATCTGCAGTAACATTCGGAATAGATTGAAAACAGGTGTTATATATTCTATTTGTAAACCGTGTGTCATTATTTTTTGTTGTAAACATGTTCTGATTTTTTTATTGTACTTGCGTGGTTTTTGATAAATTCTTAAGATACGTTGTTTTCTTGCAAAGTATTTCATGTGGAACCTATCTTAAACTGTTTTTTAGTAATTCTTATTGATAAGTAAATAGATCATACTTTGCGGGGTATTGGAAAAAATGCGTATTTTTAGAATTCTTAAAAATAGTGAAAAATAGGAGAATATGTGAGGATAACATTTTTACAAACACAAACAAATAAAATGATTTCACTGGTCTTTGAAAATTTGTTTTGTAAAGATACTTTGCAGTAATAAATTAAAACTAGTTGGTAGCGGTCAAAAAATGACGGCTAGATTGTAAATAATTGTACTAATACACAAATTATACTCAACACATCATTGCCGAATGTTGGAAATCATTATAATGCGCAGAAACAAATTAATGTGTTTAAGCAGCCTCGTGCTTACTGACTATCTAAAGCCAGATTTAAAAATGTCACTGAGCATGTGCAGAAAGCATTTTTTTTTTTTTTGCAAATTGTCAATTATCGCTAATTAAACAGTGAGAAATAAACAATTTCAATCAGGTACAATCTTATACTTCACAAGCATAATTATTATAAAAATAAAAATGGCAGAGAGAGATCTAGAAGACTCCTTGGAATAAACGTGTTTATCATTAAAATGTGTCACCGACCATGCGCAGAAACAGTGATTTTCTAAAGCCATATTTAATCATGTCACAGGGAATGCGGAGACATAAATTTTTAATTGTAAATTATCGCTAATTAGTAGAAATTGTGGTTACAAACAAACTAAATTTGACAAATCTACAGGTTGAAATCTTTCATTTAAAACCAAAATGAAGTAAATTGATGCAGGAGTTTTCTCTCACAGACTGCCCAAAATGTCGGCTTAGCAACTTAAATTTTTAGATAGATAATTTATTTTTAAAAAAAGCATATTTCAAAAGTTCTTAAAAATACTAAATAATCTAGAAATGATGTCAGAATCACACATACCCACATTTATAAATACGTATAATTTTCTGTGAAAAATAAAAGAAAATTGATTTATAAAGTTTATTTGCGGTGATGAATTAAAATGGATAAATAACTAAGTATGTGGACATTATTGAAAAAAAAATGCGTACTTCAAGAATTTCTATTTAAATATACTGAATAATCTGGAAATAATGTCAGATTAATACATGTACACATTTGTACATACTCGAACCTGTAAAATAATTTCTCCGGTCTATGAAAAATAACAGAAGAAATTGTTTCATGAAGGTACTTCACGGTACCAAAGTAAGATTGATAACTAAATCATTCAATGCGGGGTATTGAAAAAAAATGCGTAATTTTAGAATCCTTAAAAATACTGAAGAATCTGGAAATAATAATAGATTAACATACGTACAAAGTTATACATACGCAATCAAGTAAAATATTTTCACTGGTCTGGGAAAAATAACAAAAAAATTGCTGTAAAAAGCTACTGTTCAGTTATAAACTAACAAAAATAGTTAAATCCGTCTGTCCGGGATATTAAGGTGACGTTCTTCATAATTCTTTAAAAAAAATAAAGAATCTGGAATTGTGTCAGAGACGCAAATTTTTACATACGCATATGAGTAAAAGAATTTCACCGGCCTGTGACAAACAAGAGAATTTTTTTCATAAAATTATTTTAAAAAAATCGTACTGAAGAATCTGGAAATAATGTCAGATTAATACACGTGCACTTTTATACGTACTCGAACCAGTAAAATAATTTCACCGGTCTATGAAAAATAACAGATTAAATTGTTTCATGAAGATACTTCATGGTACCAAAATAAGATGATCACTAAATCATTCAATGCGGGGTATTGAAAAAAATGCGTAATTTTAGAATCCTTAAAAGTACTGAAGAATCTGGAAATAACGTTAGATTAACAGACGTACAAAATTATACATACGCAAACATGTAAAAGAATTTCACTGGTCTGGGAGATATAACAAAAAAATAGCTGTAAAAAGATACTGTTCAGTTATAAACTAACATAAATAATTAAATCAGTCTGTCTGGTGTATTGAGGTGACGTTCTTCAAAATTCTTTTTTAAAAAATAAAGAATCTGGAATTGTGTCAGACACACAAATTTTTGCATACGTATATCAGTAAAAGAATTTCACCGGCCTGTGAGAAACAACAGAAAAATTGTTTGTAAAATTATTTTTAAAAATGCGTAATTTTATAATTCATAAAAATACTAAAGAATTTTGAAATAGCGTCAGAATTGTACACATTAATAAATACGGAGAGAAGTGTAAGAATTTGAATGGAAAAATATCAGAATATTTGCTTTATATGGTAACTTTTCAGTAATATGAAAAGATAGATAAATAAACAGGGTATTGAAAAAAATGCGTAATTCATGAGATCTTAAATAAAGTAAAGAATTTGGAAATAGTGTCAGAATCACAGAATAAAGCATTTGTATATACACATACCAGTAAAAAAATTTCCTTTTTCTCTGAAAAAATAGAAAAATTGCTTTATGAAATTACTTTATTGTAATAACAAAAGATAAATTAATAAATCAGCCCCACAGGTACACATTTATTACAGGTACATATTTTAGCAAAAGAATTTCGAGGGTATTTGAATTGATAAAAAAGTCTTATGAAGTTACATCATAGCAATAAATTAAGGGAGATGATAAAATTAGTCTCTACGGGTATTAAAAAAATGAGTACTTCAAGATATTTAAAAGTACTGAAGGATTTAGTAATAGCACCAGGGTTATTTATACAAACACATACCAGTAAAAAAATTTCACTGGCGTACGAAATTCAACAGAAGAATTGCTTTATTAAGTTAATATACCGTAACTAGCTGAATACCCGTGCTTCGCTACGGAGTACATTCAACTTAAATACAATGGTCAATGTATGCAATTAATGTTGTCAAAAAAATAAATATTTATAAAAAAATCATAACGGATATTTTTATAGGCAAAATAATATAGAAGAAAATATTCAAATTAAATCTAATAACACATACTAAATAATATAGTATAGTTAATATAGTACGCTTTGAGGAACATTTCTTTTACTGTATTTTAATATTTTTTTGGATAATGTCGAATCGTCTACTCATTAGAAAAAAAAAATGTATATTTTTTTGGCAATTTATTTCGGTGTTATGCACGTGACGCAAAATTAGTTTAAAGTATCACAAAAAGAAAAGAAACCACGTGATCAGCATTTAATAAATTAAATTGTAAAAATTAATCTTTAAAAAGTCTCCAAAAATCAGAAAACAGAGGTAAAGATTTGAAAAGGATTTGATTTTAAAGGAAATTTTATGGTTTTTCTCTTGATATAAATTTTATAACCCTCAGATTATTTTTTTTAAATGCAAACTTTAAAGAATGTCACAAAAACAACTTAAACATTTAATTTAAAGAAATCTAAGAAGAATTTTTCAAAAAATTCTTTCTTAGTGCACCCTTACACTATAAGAAGAATCGCCATGCAAAATTTCAGCACTTTAGGTCCATCGGTTTGGTTTGTGCGTTACCTGTCAGTAAGTTACGTAACTGTTTTATATATATATAGATAAAACCAGATAGACAAAATACGAGTATTAGTATAATACGTATTAGTCTTTGCGGATATTAAAAAAAAATGCGTACTTCAAAAGGTCTTAAAAATATTAAAGAATCCGGCAGTAATGACAGAATCACACACGCAGACATATATTGACAGATACATCAGTAAATTTATTTTCTGTAAACATAACACAACATTTGCATAATAAAGGTACTTACATCAATAAGATTAGATAGCTATTTATCTGAGTAAGTAATGTTTAAATTGCGGAAGAAAAATTAATTCACTAATTATTTATTTAAATTGAATGGTTAGATTTTTCTAGTCAATATTGCTCGAATGCAAATTTGCAGCGACAAATTAATTTTTTTAACATTCTCAATGAACATTCTTAAGAATTCCCAGCATCTAATTAGTTTTCAGCTTTGCTTTTGAATAGGAGTCATGTATTCTATTATCCTCTTATATTTATTGAATGCACGATTAGAAACAACCTTCTTTAGTTTATACTATTAAGATGGTAAGACGATGAAGTCAAGGGAAATCAATTGAAAACCCAAAGTAATTGATGAGCTTGTATGTGGTTTAGAAGAGAACGTGATAAGGGTTCGTTAGATATCGCTATTATGGGAATCGATCTCCCAGTGTAATAAGTAAATGGCAGAAAGTTCTAAGACTCACTGATAATGGTTGTTTCTATATTGTCTGGTGTTATATATATATATATATATATATATATATATATACAGAGGGAGAGAGAGGGAGTATTTATCCGGAAATTTAAATTTAAATAAAAGTCGAAGGTAGAATATTTAATTAATAGCAAGATTAATAGTAATATTCATTGCGATAGCTGTACTTTCCAGTTATAAAATATAATAGATAATTAAATCAGTCTCTGCGGGGTATAGTAACATTGCGCATTTCAATAATTCTTAAGAAATATTAAAAAAATCGGGAATAGTGTCAGGGTCATATATCTTTGCATACACATACCAGTAAAATAATTTCATTGGTCTATGAAAGTTACAGCAAAAATATTTAAAGTTACCTGTCAGTAATAAAATAAGAGAGACCAATAAAATCAGTCTTTTTATGGTATAGTATAAAATGCGTACAGAAGAGTTCTTAAATATTCTGATGAATCTGGA
The DNA here is from genome assembly GCA_907164885.2 of Dolomedes plantarius. NCBI lineage: Eukaryota > Metazoa > Arthropoda > Arachnida > Araneae > Dolomedidae > Dolomedes > Dolomedes plantarius. The sequence continues at coordinate 80,731,220 of OU015493.1, read as the reverse complement.
AATAGCGACAGAATCACACACGAACACAATTACACGTACATATACCACTAAATTCATTTTATGCAAATAATAACACAGCAATTTCATAATAAATTTACTTAACAGTAATGAAATAAAGTATCTATTATATCAGTAAATAATGTTTAAATTGAGGTTGAAATATTAATTAACTAATTATTTATTTAAATTAAAGAGTTAGATATTTACACCGAATATGGTACGAATTTAAGTTTCAACGACAAAGCTTTTTTTCTTTTTTTTTCTTTTTTTACTTTATTCCGAGTAACATTCTTAAGAATTCGTAACATTTAATTAGTTTTCAGCTTTGGTTTTGAATAGAAGCCATGTATTTGATTATCCTCTTATATTTATTGAATGCACGATTAGGCACAATTTTCTTTAGTTAATTCTATTAGGATGGTGAGACGATGAAGTCAGAGGAAATCAATTGAAAATCCGGAGTAATTGATGGACTTGTATGTGGTTTAGAAGAGAACGTGATAAGGGTTCCTTCGGTATTCCTATTAGGGGAATCCATCTCCCAGTATAATAATAAAGGGTAGAAATTTCTAAGAGTGTCTGATAGTAGTTGTTTCAATATTGTCTAGGGTTATGTTTTTTATCGATGTGGTTCCTTTATCTACATATTGAACTAAAATGTAAGAAGAGGGTATAATAATTAAACACCAGCAATGATAATATTGAAATTTATTGTGAAGTATGTACTTCGCTGTTAGATAATATGACATCGGTCTGTCCGGAGTTTTAAAGAAAATGAGTTCTTAAAAAAACAAAAGAATCTAGAAATAGTACCATAATCATGAATTTATAAATTAATATAACAATAAAGATACATTCTGTCACTAAAAAATATATGTACCCAGAATAAATCGAACAACAATCACGAAACTTCGCAGGAATGAAGTCTGGTAAGAGATATTGAAATGATTAAAATTTCGACACTAATGTGACAAGGGTAAGCACGCTATGCGCATATGAGTTGAGCAGCTGGGAGAGTTTAAAAGCATGATTGCTCGTGCCATAGGGTTATACAAAAAATCTGTCAACTTAAATGTACGGTACTGTGACTAGAGATGCCTCTGAAACGTAACCGGCGGCGGTACGAACAATTTTCGGACTTTGAAAGGGGGCGTATAGTAGGCCTCAGAGAAGCAGGTTGGTGAAACAGGCGTATCGGCAGTCACGTCGGTCGGAGCGATATGGTAGTTGCTTGGTGTTGGCAACAATGAATCACGTAAGGTATAGTCTACCGTTGCGGAGGGTCAGGGCATCCCAGGAACACAAATGCGCGCGAGGATCGCGCAATCATAAGAGCAGCCACGTCCGCACCAACAACGTCGCTAGAATCAGTTCGACGCCATTTACCACCTTCCAGACATCCGGTGGTATCAAGGGAAACCATTCAGAGGCGACTGGCCGACGCAGGTATAAGGAGCCGATGTCCATTAAGACCCCTACCACTGACCCCACATCTTAGGCAGTATCGATTGGATATTTGCCGACCTCGGGCAAGCTCGAGTGTGACCGACTGGAGGCGTGTGATCATCAGCGATGAATCCCGATTCAGTCTCAATGCTGATGACCAACGCATACGCGTGTGGAAGCGGCCAGGCCACCGGTCCGATCTGGCATTTGCTGTCGAGAGGCATACGGCGATTACACAAGGTGCGACAGTGAAGGGATTTGTTGGGACACACGATTACCTCTAGTCGTCCTTCAACGCACTTTGACGGGACGCAGTTACGTGGATGAGATTTTAACACCAGTTGTACTACCTATGCTATCAAGTCGTCCAGGTGACATTTATCAGCAAGACAACGCTAATCCACGTACTGCGTGACTCTCTCAACAATGTCTTCGAGGATATGACGCACTCCCATGGCCTTCCAGGTCACCATACCTCTCGCCAATATAGCACGTCTGGGACGCTCTTGGAAGGCAACTGCAGCCGTCTCGGAATACTGGTGAATTAACCGCCCAGTTGCAATGATTATGGCATGATCTTCCGCAGGCGGTAATAGGTGACCTCGTTGATTCGATGCCACGACGTGTTTCGGCGTGTATAGCTGCCACGGGTCGATTTAGCACTTACTGATTTGTTACCTTTTTCATGCCATATCTTCTTAATAAAACGGTCTGTTCTTCTGAATTTGAAATTATTTGCTTATCTCCTCATACACTACATAAATTTTAAGTTTCGTGATAGTAGCTCGTTTCCTTCTGGGTGCATATTTTATTTTGTGACAGTGTATTGCATTGGCGTATGGAAAATGACAGAGAAAATGTTCAATAAAGTCATACACAAATTTTATTACTGTAAAGTCATTTACAGTAATAAAATAGGAAAGATTACTTAAATCAGTCTGTGCGCGAAGCATCGGTAAAAATAAACCGTACTTCAAGTTTTCTTGAAACTACTCAACAATCTGGAAATAGTGTCAGAATCACATACGAATATATATTTATACATACACATACCAGTAAATTTATTTTCTGTAATAAATAACACAGAATTCGTTTAACCTAACATTTAAGTTACCTAAAGGTGATAAAATTAGATAGTCTTTAAATCAGTAAATACAGTTTAAATTGCGTCTGAAACATTAATTAACTATTTATTTATTTAAATTAAATGGTGAGATTTTTGTAGCCAATGTGGTACGAATTTTAATTTGCAAACGACAAAGCATTTTTTTTTATCATCATAAAAGAACATTCCTAAGAATTCCCAACCTGTAATTAGTATACATCTTTCCTTTTGAATAGGAGTCATGTATTTCCTTATCCTCTTACATTTATTGAATGAACGATTAGAAACACTCTTCTTTAGTTAATTCTATTAGGATAGTGAGACGATGAAGTCAAGGGAAATCAATTGAAACCCAAAGTAATTGAAGGGCTTGTGTGTGGTTTAGAAGAGACCGTGATAAGGGTTTGTTAGATATCTCTATTACGGGAATCGATCCCCTCGTGTAATATACTAGTGGTGAGTTCTATATTGCCTGATGTTATATTTTTAATAGCTATAATGCATCTATCTGCAGATTGAATTGAAATGTAAAAAAGTGGCCAGAATAATTAATTGTTAGAATAATATTAACAGTCTCGTGAAATCTTTATTTTACATATATTTATTATATATATATATATATATATATATATATATATATATATATATATATCGAAATGCCAGAAAGAATGGGATACCCGCCAAATACCTGATAGTTCCATTTCTGGTTCATAGAACTACAGAAACGCGGCGAAAGTTCACTCCATGAACTTTCTGCGGAAGTCTGTAGATGATAAACCTCACGCTTCTTGAAGAGCGGTCTCAAATTCTATAATATTTTTGGATGGTGGATGTTTGATTTGAACGGAATATTTTATGGCCTCCCAGATGTGTTGAATAATGTTGAAATCTGGGGAACAAGGGTACCATTTCAGGTTCTAAAACTGGGATGAGTGTACCTCAACCCACAATTTGATGGTTGTGTGTGTGTGTGTGTGTGCTGGCTGGTGCTGTAGAATTATCTTGTAGAAGGACGCCCAAACCCATGACAGTGAATGCTGACATAAATGGCTGTAAAACATCTCAAAGGATGATAACATAGCTTTCACCTGTAAGAGAAGTTGTAGACGTATGAGTGGGGGAGCGCTCTAATTTGCATCAACTGAACACACACCATAACATTAGTGATTGAGCACCAGCATATACAGCCATTTGCTGACGTGCTAGATTCATTGATTTGGGGCGGACCATTCCATCTCACTGAATCAGTTAGAAACCAGAGTCATCAGCTAGGCAACTCGCTTCGTGTCTTCGGTTGTTGATTAATGGTGTTCTTAAGTCCATATAGGGAGTAGAGGTATGTATAGTGAGTAAAATTGTGACACTCGATTTGATCGTTGGACAATAGTATCCATTTCATCCAGTTATCATTGTAAAGTATTCCCGCACATTATCAGAAATAAGGCCTCTTTCATTGTGCATTTCCTTTTGCCTGTCAGCAATAGTCGCCAGAATGCTTTATGTACGTATGTTTATGTAGGGGACGACGCAGTGCTTGCTGAGAAAGCGGGGGGGGGAGAGTTTAATCCCTCTTTTGTCTGTGTACTGTATTGAATATGGTGCGACTAGTGAAGTGAATAAATGTGTTTTTTGGTGTAGACTCGCCTTGTTCTTGAGTTTTGGCCTCAATCCTTCATTTTAGGACGATGCGTAATATCGGGTAGAAATTAAGGTTGTATCTGTGAAACCCATATTAGTAGAGGCCCCAGAATACAACAGCCACGTTATTTTCGGTATTGCTGTACCCCTTTCTCATTAAATGATTACCGACTGATGGTGCTGATAACTATCATCTAGAGTGTTTAGTTAGCCACATTGTTGCTTCAGATTTGTCATTTGACCGGACTTCTTCCATTCAAAGTGCACCCTTGAAATGGCAGACCAACAATTTTCGAAAATTTTCTGTTATCTCCTATATGCAAATCTAATGAGCTCATCAATCGAAATTCCTGGAAATTCGCATTATATACAAACATATATATATATATATATATATATATATATATATATATATATATATATATATATATATATATATATATATATATATAACAGTTCCAAAACTATCTGACTG